>CATKHJ010787008.1:0-18215 GCA_949750685.1 Vernicia montana | reverse complement strand
TATATATATATATATATATATATATATATATATATTATCGTTTTCTTAAAAACAATATATGATAAACTATTTTTTTTATTCAGATAATCAGAAGTATTCTCATGTCAGTTTTTACGTATTATATAAATGTGTTTTTTCGATTAAGTTAAAGATAATATATTCTAATTGTGATGAAAATATTGGGAAAAAAATATTTTAATTCTAGAAATCAAATTTTGATGAATAATACAATAAGAAAACATAAAATATAAAAATAAAAATAAAAATAAAAAAAATCATAATCCTTGATGTTTTCTATTGTTTGGAATTGGGTCTATATATCTGACTATAAGCAAACACCATATATAAACTTCTTTTCACATGTACATCACTTTTTTAATTTTATAAAGTCTTTAATCACAGCAAAAACCTTTTTATAAGTCAATTAAATGACTTTGACCCAAAGCAAAAAAAAAAAAAATATCTCCCTCGACTCTCTCTATAAGAAAGGTTATAATAGTTAGCATGTCAAGAATGAAAGAGATGATAGTATTAGAGGAATAAGAGAAATAATTGATGGAGTTAAAATTGAGTGATGCAAAGGAAGATGATATATTGCTTCCCGGATTCAGGTTTCATCCAACCGACGAAGAGCTTGTCGGATTTTATCTAAAAAGGAAGGTGGAAATGAAACCTATCAAGATTGACCTCATCAAAAACATTGATGTCTACAAGTACGAGCCATGGGATCTTCCAAGTATGCTCTTAATCTTTTCTTAACTATATTTCTTGCTCTTAATTAATTAATTCTAATTTTATATACTTGTAAATAAAAATTTATCCAAGTGATGAATTCAACTAACATGCTATAGCACTTTAGATTTGATTTTTGCAATATTTGCACTAACAAGCTATAGTCTTTTTATTTGGCAAGAAACTCTTGAGTTTATTAGAGCTCTCTTGTTATTTGATATTCATTACTAAGTAATAAAGTTTAATTATATGATTTTTTTTTTTTTTTTTAAAAAGTAATAAAATAATCAAAAAAAAAAAATTCATTTTGTAATTTTACTCTATATTTTTTTCCTTATTATTTCTACCGTGATTTCAAAATATATTGTCAATTATACCAAAAGACAAAAAAAAAAAAAATTAATTAATATTTTTTTATTATTAATTAAAAGATTAAAATATCAAATTAATTTTTAAATTTATTATATTATATTATATTTAAATTTTTAAATTTTAATTAAGGCTAATTAAATTCTTTAATTTTATGAATTTAGTTAGTTAAATCATTAGAGGTAGGGATACGGAGCTTGACTTAAATCCAGGTTACAAAAAGAATTCCTCCACAATAAAAAGAGCGATTGAGAGTAGATGAGACACTCATCATCAATTTCTTCAAATCATTGGTCAATTTTAGTGAGATTCTTACTATACTGTTACTACTAATAAAAATAACTAGTGGATGGCTCATATTTTTTATTTAAACTATATGTTTTTTTTTAATATTTTAACATATATATATGAATTATTATTATTTTTTATTAAATTTAAATATGAGCTTTTGATAATTTTAAATATTAAAATAAAAAAAATATAAGTTAAATTTATTATATACATGGATGAATCTAGAACCATATCATTCGAAGTGTCGAACATTTTATATAAAATATATTTAATTTTTAAAATATTTACTTTATGTATATTATTTTATTTTATTTATATTAACTAATTTCACTTATTTAAACTCATATAATTTTTAAAAAATTTTAATAATATTATATCAAAACTCATTATTTGAAAAAAAAATATATTATTTTTTACTTTAAAATTCAAATACAATAACAGGTTCCGTTAAATGGATTTGGATTTGGAATTTAAAATATAAATTCATTGTTTGGATGGACTAAGTTAAATGGATTTAGATTTGAGTCCAAATTCACATTAAACCTTAAAAATCTTGCAAAATTTGGCTTTCAAGTCTACCGTCCTGCATGAACACTCCCTCTGGTAATACCAACTACCTTAGAAGTTCATATGTCTAAAGTCTTGCGGGTGGGCTCGGAGCTGCTGTGGGCCACCCTACTGATGTGGTAATAGAATGCAAGCTGATGGGTGTCTCCCAATTGGTCTACGCCCATGCAATAAGAGTGTAATTGATGCTTTACAGTCGGTTTGCTAAACGGATTTCAAATTTTTATAATTAGTAATCTCATTTAATATGAATTAGTAAAAATATAAGGGTTAGGTTTTTAATAACATTATTTTTATGAATTAATTAAATTTTTAGAATTATTAAGTTTAACTTAAATTATATATACTAAACATAGCCTTATTTATTAAGGGTGCGTTTGATATCAATACGATTTTTTATTTTCTGCTTTTTTTTTCAAATTTTAAAAAAATAAATATGAAAAAACATTTTTAAAAAAATTATTATTTTTTATTTCTTTCATATTTATTCAGAAATATTTTAAAAACAAAAAATCAAAATCAAAAACAACAAATTCTGATTTTCAAAATCTTATTTTTATTTTTAAAAAATAAAAAACAAAAAATGATACAGAACGAGCCCTAATACTACAGTTTAGTTAAGCAATTCCGTATATCAAACGGGCTATTAAAGTATTAAATTAAAAAATTAAATTTTTTTACTAACAAAATTTTAATAATGGTTTAATAATTATTTTTACTAAAAAATAATTATAATATTTAATTTCAAAAAATTATATTAATAATTAATCAAAAATAATTATGTTAATTAAATGACAAAAATAAATATTTAATTATTTTTCTTAATAAAAATTAATTTTAAATCTTCACTGCTCTCATCTAAACAATTAAATTTTAAATATAAGAATTTAGAAATTTAAATTCTATAGTGCATCCAAACAATCAAATTTCAAATATAAGAATTTCAAATGATAAATTTCAAATATCAAATTTTAAATTTCACCATTCAAATGCACCCTTAACTAGTTTTAGTATAATTTTATTTTAATTAGTTATAATTTTAATATAATTCTATTGAAACAAAAATTAAAAATATCACAATCACTATAATTAGTTATTACATTTTCTATATAATATAAAGGATATAGTATAAAAGTTTTTTTTTATATATACTTTAATGGACTTTTTTTTTATTTTGAGGGCAAATTTAATTATATATATATTTGTAATTTTTTATATTTTTTTGGAAGAAATTTGTAATTTTTTAAATATAACTATTAAGAAGTAAAAAAGAATTGAGGCTTGGGATCCCTCCAAACTCGTCTCTGATTATATATGGACTAATTAAAAAATAAAAAATATATTATATGTATTAATTTATATAATATTAATTGGAATTTATATAAATAGAATAATGTAGAAAAAAAATTATGGAGCTACTAGCATCATTATCGTTCTAATAATGAGACTTAAATATCATATTACAATTCATGGACTCACACACATAGGCTTATTAATGAACAAATATTAAAATTCACATGTACAAAATTAATTAATTTATGCTAATTCCAACACCAAACTATTTATATAAATCTTTTAGCATGTGAAATTCATTTTTTAAGCCAGGTAAGTATAGTGACTAATTTTACTAAATAATATCATGGGGACATATGTATCAAGCACTTTTCTACTTTTTCATACATTATATTGTGTTTAGTATAGTTAATAATTAATGTAAAAAGGATTTTTTTTTTTTAATTTATATTGATTCATTATTTGCCCAAAATTAATTCATTTATATAAATTATAATTTGTTGTGAATGTACAGAAGACATGAATAATAGAGGTGGAGAAAAAGAAAGGGAGTGGTACTTCTTTTGCAGAAGGGGAAGGAAATACAAAAATAGCATAAGACCCAATAGAGTGACAGGATGTGGATTTTGGAAAGCCACAGGCATTGACAAGCCTATTTATTCTGCAGGATCACAATTCCATGACCATCATTCTTCTATTATTATTGGCCTCAAGAAATCCTTAGTATATTATCATAGAGGAACTGCTGGGAAAGGCGCTAAAACTGATTGGATGATGCATGAATTTCGCCTTCCTGCTCCTACCAAAACTTCATCCCATAACCCTAATACTGCAGATTTTCAACAAGAAGCTGTAAGATTTTTTTTTTTTTTTCTCAGTTATAACCCTTCTTTTTTAACTGGTTTGGTAGCATATTAATAGACATGTTCAGGAGTCAGGTTATAGATCTCAATTTGTAAAAGAAATTGTGCGGCCTTTAAAAAATTTGACATTTGATATTTTCCAAACCCGAACTAAGTCCATGAACAAGTCTATATATGAATAAGCTTTTATGCAATGTGCTAATTTTTTTTAGTTTAGTGAGAGATAAATTATACATACTATGTAACAGTATAGATAATTCATAATAACATTCAAAAATTAAATCAGGATCAATAAAAAAAATAATTTAGTGACTAATTAATTTTTTATTATTTTTGTTTATAAGCTGGGGGCATGCATGGGTACCTAAATTTGAAAATATTAGGGTTTGGGTCTTACATTTAGAAAAAAAAAAATTAGAATTAGACCTCAATT
This sequence comes from Vernicia montana, assembly GCA_949750685.1. NCBI lineage: Eukaryota > Viridiplantae > Streptophyta > Magnoliopsida > Malpighiales > Euphorbiaceae > Vernicia > Vernicia montana. Next base: position 13,667 of record CATKHJ010787008.1, on the reverse strand, counting down.
ATTAGTTCCTCTTAAATTTCATGTTAGATCCAAATTTAAGAGTATAAGCTCAACCCCCAACCCCCAATATGTTTTTTTTTTTTTTTTGGGTATTAAAAAGAAGATTCGAGTATGAATTTATTAGTGTGGCTTAAATATATTTATCATTAGATTATGTTTTAATGTAATAATATGTATTTATATTGAAAATTATATAAATAATTTATAGACTAATATAGTTAATAATATATTTATTATATAAAAATAATTATTAATTAATAATATTTAGAATAATTCTTGCAAAAAAAAATTCAAATTCTTTCAAATGAATTTTTCCAAACGGTGTTATAATTTCATTGTTGGATTTGCAGGAGGTTTGGACTGTTTGTCGAATATTTAAGAGAGAAGTTTCACAGAAAAAATACGCATCAGACTGGAGGAAGTTTTCTTCAAAACAAGATTTTAATGATTCAGCTGCTTCTAAAATATGTTTTTCAGAATCAGATGATGGATTCAAGTATGAAAAATTTGAAGTTTCAGCTGATAATAATAAGACTGAAAGGAAACATAATGTTGCTGTTTCCGCCAATAACAATCATTTCTATCAAAGTAATAACCAGCAAGTTCCATTCATGGCAAATAGAAATAATAATGAAGTAGCTTATTGTGAAGATGGGACTTGGGATGAACTGAGGCCAATGGTTGAGTATGCTCTTTATCCATCAATAATGTATAGTTTTAGATAGAGATGGAATAATTATATCATGTTAATTACATATACTGTTATAGCAATAAAGAGTTGTAACAAAACAATTTACTTTTATGAATTGAGTTTTTGGAGAAATATACAATTTTATATAAATTGAGAGGAAAGAGTAGGATTCTGATTTATTATTGAGTTTATAATAATTGTAATTAAATAAAATTTAAAAAAAAATACCAATTAATTCGTCTTTTCCACATGAAAGGATTTTTTTGCAAAATAAAAAATATTTCTATGCAATAATTAATATAATACAAAAATACACCAATTAATCTCTATATACTCATTAATACAAAGACGGTATATCGTACTAAATCTACTTCTTTGATCTAGTCAAGGCATACTACCCCCTCCTCAATTACAAGATTCGTAAAAAAAAAAAAATCATCATATATGTTTTCGAGCCTAATTGATAAGAAGAGCAAAATCCCATACCAATTAAATTAATCCTTGGGTACAATTTATTTTGATACGAAGAGATGTAAGAGATGTGGATACGTAGTCGGAAATATGTAAAAATCCATGTATGACCATTTCAAACAAATTCACTTTTTACTAATTTGTAGAATACAGCAGCAAACAATAAGTCAAAAACCAGCTCCTAAGAAGCAAAAATGGGGCTAGAGTGAGATAAAAAAGTAAATTTATAACCTATAAACATTTGGAAACCGCGAAACCTGGTTCATTTCCTCTCCATATTACATAACATTGAAGAAAGACTAATCAGCTATTCTTTGAAATTTCATTGTTCCTTCATCCAAGACAGCCATGTGCTTCCTTTTCTTAGATAACTTAGTTGGATTATGCAAACCATTTTGCTCTTCAGTAAATTGAGCAGTTGTTCGGGCCCGTAGTTCTTCTAAACTCTCACCTTCCTTTGCTCTCTCCAGAACCTAAAAATCAGAGCAGCAGTTACTGCTAGTGCTATTTCCTCCGATTCTTAGGAGCAAAAAACATGTTTTAGTGAAATTTTAGATGACCTACCAAATGTCGACCATACAGATGGGTGCTTGAAAGTGCTTGAAGTGCATTTTGTGCTTCTTGCTTTGTAACATACTCCACGAATGCAAAGCCTCTGTGGTTTCCAAATTTCATTGGCAGCCTTAGGCTCTTGATCTGCATTTTTACTAAAATTGATCAGAAACAAATAATATATACTTGAAGAATCAACGTCAACTTACTGTACTTTGGATTGGAAGAATCATTTAGCAGCGAATGTCAGTGGGCAGGATAGAATCATCAATTCTCTTAACTGTACCATCTAAAATAGGAGACTCAACATCCTGTTTAATACATAATGTCGCACTTTATACAGCATAAAGTTTACAAGGGAAATTGCAAACCTTTGCCGCAACCATTTGACAATTGTAAAGGGAACAAGGACAAAAAAGGGCTAGTAATCGAAAGAGATTGGCTCAGGCACTTTTGTGGCTATGTCAATTAAATGTCCAGGAATTAAAAACTGACTGTTGACATATTCACACTAGTGGAAAGAGATGACAAAACCTGAGATATGTACTTTAAACATTTCAATATGCCAGTCAAACGCCAATTAGTTGAAGATCCTTCTAAGTGTGTTAGGGTAGAATTTTGCAAGTCCAGTCCAATAAGGAAGAAATTTATCAAGCATATGAGCACTTAAAATGGAAAAAGGGAAAAGGGGAAAGGAGGCAAACAAAGAAGAAGAGAAAAAAAGGGAGGGGAAACAACCCTCTTGGCCAACCTTGAATATTCAAAATACAGCTTGATATTGATTTGCTAATTGCTATGACATAATGCTCCTAAATTAAAGTTAACAAGCAATGACCTGACCTAAAAAGCACACATACTAGAGTTTATAGCTTCTTTTATCTTTTTTCCCCCATCGGAAAGAAAATAGTCACCTGGCCAAATGGGCTAAATAGCTGTCTAAGATCTTTCTCTGTGGCCTCAAAAGCTACATTTCTCACAAGTAATTTTGTAGAACTCCTATCCTTGTCGACCTTTTTCCCCACTTGTTCATCCTTCTTGGCATGACACAATTGCAAGATAAGAGCATGCCCATCCAAAACAGTTCCCTGAAAGCATAAAAAGGTGGAGAGCAGCAATAAATTTCATGAACAAATAAGATTCAAAAGCTCTATATCTAAGTTGTGAATTACCTGTAAATCTGTACAGACATTTGTTGCAGTCTCCACAGTATCAAACTCTACAAAACCAAATCCCATTGAAACATTCTTCCCATTTTTTAAATGCTTCTTTATCTGCACATGAAAAAAATAAACACAAACATAAGAGTAAATATAATAAAAATAAATATTTATGGTTCTAAGGACCCAGATAATTACCCTGACACTTGAGATCTTTCCCTCCTTTATGTGCTCACTAAAGTGCTTTTTCAAACTTTCATCAGATGTCTTGAAGTTTATGTTCTTGACAAATAATGATCGTGACTGCAGCACAATAGGAAAAATAAAAGAAAGAATAACATAACAATTAAGTTGGGAGCTGAAGCAGCAAAATAGTAAATCAAAATGCTTATAATCCTCAATTTCATACCAGTATTATTTGATTTATGATCCACCAGTCACACATGAAACACTATGATTTTTTAATTAATTAAAATAAAAAGAGTACTGGTCACTTGTTCCAAAATCCCTAAACAAGAATAAGATAAAAATGGCTTTTTTAATAAGATCTCAAATACCTTTTTTCTTAAAAAAAAATGAGAGGAATGCAAATTGGAAGAATAGAAAAAGATATATATTTCAAAACTAAAAGAACTAAAATTTTCAATTATGATATAAGTTTATAAGCCACACTCATCTGCTTTTAAAAAATTATATGTGGGATTTGATATAAAAAGGCCATTTATTAGAATAAGAATATTTATTAGAATTTAAAAGGCCATTTAGAGAATTAACAATAAGGACACGTTTATCAATTAAAAAGCTAATAAAATACCTAACTCTGGACAAACTGAAAATATCAAAACGCAGTATTTTTCCGCATCTTTATTATTTATCCAATGATTTATCCCATTCAATCCTTTCACTTGCTGAACAATGAGGACAGAACTGCCAAGTCCTTCTGCCCCCTCCCGTCTCTTCTCCCCCCATTCCCTCTTTTCTACTTAGGAATAGGATAATCATCCCTCTCTTCCCTCTTCTCCAAACAAAAAAACAAGGATCAAGGAACTAATAATTAAGGCACTGCCAAGCATGTGACATAACCAAACAGAAACACAAAAAGGAAGAGAAAAACAACTGCATAGGAGAAACCATGTATATATAACCTCAATTCTATCAGGATCAATATCCATTTCTGATATTCCTTCCACACTTTGCTCCAGCATCACTCTCTTGGCATCATGTTCACCCACAGCAGAATAATTATTTTCATTGCTCTTAGAAGTTGGATTTTGACTAAGAACATTAGGAGGAGCCCACTCCAAATACAATGGAGCATCCCTATATTAACACAATAAATTCAAAATTAAATTTCCAATTCATATGCTTCCAAACTTAGAAAAAAAAAAAAAAAACACTTTCACATGTTTCAATTGCAATAGAAGCCATCTTCCGAACAGCTTCAATGTCAAGAAACAAAGTAAACTCACTTGTAACGCTTGTATGCCAAACCCTTAAAAGCATCACGAGCCTCGGATGGTTCAAGAAAAATTACCTGAAATATCATGAAATTAAAGTAAATTTAATAATATAAGACAAATGACATATTAACAATTAGCAATCCTAACCCTACAGGGCTAAGTTAACAGTTATTGAATTAAGAGCTTAAGCAATGAAAAATAAGCATTAGAATTGCACTTGTTTCCAAACATTTGAAGCACAACACTTGTAATGAATTGACACATGACAGTCATGAGCCACTTAACCCTTAAGGGTCTGTTTGGGAGGAGGTAACGTAAAGTAAGGTTTTATAAGGTATGGTTTTGGGAAGTAAGGTTTTAGATGATTTTGAAAACCTACAACTTTTTGTTGTTTGGGAGGAATGTATGGTAAAGTAAGGTTAGTTATCATCATAATATATTTGGGAGGAAGGTTTGGTAAAGTAAGGTTTTACATTATATTTACATAAATATCCTCTTGAATAAATGATAAACAATTTGACAAATATCTAAATTTATTATGAAAATCATCAAACAATGAAAATAAATGATTAATTAAAGAAATAAAAATTCATAGATATTAATATATTATTATAAATATAAAAGTAATATAGAATAACAAGTGTTATCTCAAAGTTCAGCTTTAACCAATTGCTTCTCTTGAACTATTAGCTTAAAGTTCATATTTAATCAATTAATTGTCTTGAACTAAGCAACTGCTATGCAAAATAAAATAAATAAATAAAGCAAAACATAAGAAAATAATACAAGAGAAGGAAAAAACTTAAAATGCAAGTTTATCTTCACAAATAATACGTAATCCATAGAAATACTTAATTTTATATTTTATAAAGAATTTTAATTTTATAAATTTTCAATTTTAATATGTAATATATTATTTCAATTTTATATATTATATATTTTTTATATTTATATTATTTTAATTATTAAATAGAATTTTCAATTTTTATATATTTTATTTTATATATTTTAATTTTATATATTATATAATATAATATAATTATATAATATATTATAATAATATAATGTATTATAATATAATTTTATATATATATATATATATATATATATATATATATATATATCAAATATATTACAAGAAAAAATGAGGAAATAACCGTTAGCTCAAAGTTCAGCTTTAATCAATTGATTCTCTCGAACTATTAGTTTAAAATTCATATTTAATCAATTGATTATCTTGAACTAATCAACTGATATGCAAAATAAAGAAAATGAAGCAAAACATATGCATATAATACAAAAAGAGGAAAAAACTTAAAATCAAAGTTCATCTCCACAAATTATATGTAATTCTTTAGTGAACAAAAAAAATAAAATATTTTTATATGAAGCAAATTTTTAAAAATCATCAAACAATTAAAATTAATGATTAATTAAAGAAATAAAAATTCATTTAATATAATCATAAATATAAAACAGAATAATAATATTCTTAAAAGACATATCATTAAGTAACAACTCCTACCAAACCTTAAATATTGATATGGGTATTTAAGGAATTATAAAAAAAATGAAGAGAGTAAAATGGAGAATACAAGTTAAAAATAATAAAACCATGTAACTTAACCTTCTCAACCGATTTGGTGGATTGAAAAAGTGAGGTTTTTGAGGGTTTTAGAAAACCTCCAAAAATCTTACTTTATTTAACCATCCACCCTCCCTAAAACACATTCATGTTTTAAAACCTTATAAACCCAAACCTTACCATTAAAAACCTCATCAACAGAGCGTAAGACTCACAAGATCAAGCACATTTTGGGGCCTAAAGATGAAACTAATTCATGAATAAAATTCAAAATCAGCCATCAACTTTACAGTAACATCACAACCTGATGGATAGATTTGCCCTTTAAATCTGTGCTCAAATACCCATCTCAATCCCGAGGCAGGGTCTTAGCACAATCAACTCCCCAACCATTCCGCTATTCAGCATAATTGCTACTTTATAATCACATATTCGCTGATGCAAGAGGAGAAAAAAATTATATGTCCAACATCATCAACCAAAAAGTACCCAGCACAAAGAAAATCACATGCTTCCAACCTCAAAACAAATAGAAAGTACCCACAGATAGAAACCAAAAATTTCAGTGATGGCCAAATTTATCGCAATCTTATTAAATTTCCACCAGACAGACATGTTTGCAAGCCATTATTCAATATCAAACTAAATTAAAGCACACAAAGAATGCTAGCACAATCCTATCAATATTCACACAATCCCTAATCTTAATCCTATCCAAAAGGGTGCATCTCATTTGAGATTAAAGAATTGAACATTAGCAAACCCCAGTTCTCAATTTTAAGTTGTTGCTTCAGAAATTCCTGCAATCAAACTATGTTATGCAAGCCACCAAAGGCATTATTTTCCACTTAAACATAAATATACCCAACATCAATTCAATTAATAAACCCTACACACCCCTCCTCATTTTAATATAAACCCCAAAATCAATCATTAAATCAAAGTTAGCCAACATAAAAAGCACCAGAAAAAGGATCGCTCTTTATTAAGTTTGTCCCGGTATTTCTATGTATTTCAGAAACAAAAAGAAGAAAAACTTGCTCTTGAAGAGTAATATTGCATAAGAACATAGCAAAATGTCCACAAAGCATGATATGCATGAGAGAGAATCAAATTGTTAAAACTAAGAGAAAAAGAGAGGGAGAGAGGGGGAGAGAGAGAGAGAGAGAGAGAGAGAGAGAGAGAGAAGGAAAGGGGGGGGGGGGGTTGTTGGGGAGGGAGGGAGGGATCGTCAGGTAAATTGCTAATAAAAGGAAAAAGACATTATTGGTATGTGAAAGTAATTCAATGCAAGATGCTACAACAAACTATTCTGTTCATCATCTTCAATTCTTGGGCTAAATTTTATCGTATTTTAAATTTATGGTTATCCAAAAAATGGTCCCAGCAACCCAAGGGCTGCCTCAGTAAAAGAAATGTCCATCATCTTGGCTCGCACCGCCAATTGTTGAGATTGTATGGGGATGTGCCTATTCTAACTTTTCAAAAATAAAAAAGTGAAACTCAGAAATACATACCAAGGCCAATGTTTTTGTTGGAGGGAAGATAATTCTGTCCAGACTACCAAATTTCCCAAACATCTTAGCAAGTTCACCTTCAGAAGAGCCATATGGCAAGTTCTTCACTAATAGAACATGGTTGCTTCTTTTCATGCCACCAGTTTTTCCTGCAGCAAATTCCTCTAAAGATGTGACATTTACTCCAGCATTGGTAAGAGCCTTTTTTGTCTCTGCAATCACTTGAGTTTCTCCCAAAGCAATACGTACAGCAAGATCATCAGCTTCACGGTCAAGTAAATCGCTCTTACTTACACCATGTCTCCTAGCAATGTTTTCAACGATCTAGCAATACACATTATGGGAAGAAAATGAGGCCAAATTTTTAAACCAAACTTTCAGAAGACGAGCAGCAAACAAGAGGAGACAAACTTCACATGGCTATCACAATTATTCAATTACTTATATAAACACTTGAATTGATGTTTGGGAACAAAAATTTAGCAGAGGTGGGAGGAGAAGGCAAGCAGAGTGAGAATGGGGAAGGAAATGACTTGTTCAGATGTGGAGAAAATGAGGGTGTGAAAAAGGAAAAAAGATTTTAGATTAATGGAAAAATTACAATAATGTCCTCCAATTTTTATGAGAAAGTTAGTGATAAGGCATGTAGGTAGTTTTGCATTGTTTTCATCCCAACTTGGGAGAACAAGTTTTGTGGGCCCCAAGGAAAGTTTCCCCTTACTTTTCCTTTTATGTTTTCACCTCTCTGCCAAACAAGAGAAGGGAATTTTATCCCAGTTTCTACTCTCTCTCTCTCTCTCTTCTTCACCCCCCACCCCCACCCACCCGGCATCTCCCCCCTCAAAAACCACTGGCCACCCCTAACCCAAAAAAATAAAAATAAAAATCTTACTAACCAAGGGCTTAGCTCCAAAAAAAATCCCATCAAGGGGATTAAAACTGCACACACAATATTTTAATTATTCCTACAAAAATTCTAATCAGACATTAAAAAAAGTTAAATCAAGTAAATTTCCTCTTAATCAGTATTTGTTCAAAATAATACCCTCTTAAATGATACTTGTTAAAAGTAATACCCTTCTTGATAAATTGCTTATAGGATTTCAATTGCATACTTTGCAAATTACAAAGGTTATGCTCTCTATTGTACTTTAATAACTTATATTATCTATGGGGAAAAAAGGACGAAGAAAAAACCTGAAAACAGAAAATGCTAACAATTAATAGTAGGAAGTTTTGGTCATGAGCATTGAACTGATAACTCATAGAAAGTGCTGTTGCATTCCCAAAAATGAGGCATGAGCCTACAATTTCGTTAATAAAGTCACAGTGGAAAAATAATTTTGGAGTTTTTCTTGAAAACAGAAGGTAAAAGGGTTTTTAGTTCATACAGGTAGAAAATAAGGTAAAATGTCATTAACAAGGGTTTTAGTTCATACAAGTAAAATACGGGATGCACCTAAAATGTCATTAATAAAGTCACCATGGAAAAGTAATTTTGGAGTATGACAACAGAAGCTAAAGTGCCTAAAAAGAGATTCCAGCAGTTATCATGAATTTCCTTAAAGTAAAAAAGCAGGAAGAAATGGACTATTGAGAGGAAACTAAATGAGTTTTTTGGGGGAAGAAAGGGAGGGAGATTTTGCTGGGCAATTCATAAACATCTATTTCAATTAGGTATCCTTATTAGCTCAGAATAGATGAGGGCACCCAAGCAATTCTCGATATATATCTATATTGACAAAATGTGAGATCATAATGCATCTCATCTAGCATAAGTAAGATTCTCAGAAGAAGTATGCTCTTAGAATCTAATATAACACTATTTACTTCTTAAGGTGATTATGAATACAAATGACAACTCAAGCCCACTCCATAAAAGCAAGAAAGATATAACATTTTTCAGATGAGAATACATAAGACCACCAACTCCCTTCGTATTTAATCTAGTCATAGGCCAATCAAAAAATTGACTAAAAAGGAATGACATTAAAGAGCATCTCCAGAGAGTAATTAGAATGTGCAGATCGGTGTCAGGTTTTCACATACTGTATCAGGACGCATGAACAAACTATTCCATGCTCTTGTATCCCCACTGGCTTCAGATGCCTTCCTTTCTTCCTCCCGACATTGCTTGAGAGTTTTTGAACCTTGTCTTGAAGGATCATCAATCCTACATAGAATTCAATATTAGTTCATTCTAACAGAAGTGGAAAACAAATTGGGAGAAAAAAGAGAACTGCAATAAGTGACGCTTACTCTTGTTTGTCAGATGGATTTTTCTGTTTTGCTGGCATGACATGCAATAATCTGCCTTGGAATATTGAATTGTCTAATTCTTCTAAAGCCCTACATAAAAACCATGGAATTATCTGATCTGAATACATAAAACCTATAATATAAGGGGAAAAAAGGTGCAGTGAGGTGGTATTTGGTAAAACTGAAAATTAAGTGCTGAAAATTTAAGTGCTGAATTTTAAGTACTGAATAATATAAGTGATATAGTTTTTAAAATGTAAATTATTTAAAAATTTAATAATTTATTGTATTCAGTAGAAATTTTAAATTAAATATTTTAATTTACCATTTAAAGTGGTTTTTGACTTAATTGAAAACTTTAAGTTAAAATTATTTTATGTTATCAAACCATTTTAAAATTAATAAGTGCTGAAAATATTAAATAAAGTAATAAGTTGAATTATCAAACACCCCCTGAGTGGAAACCAGCATAGTTTTGCTTCAAACAGTATTGCCAATTTTAGCATGCAACTAGGCACTGAATTTTTAAAAGAAAAAATGAAAACTAAGGTAAGATACCAAATAGAGTATACACTCGAAATAAGTTCCGAACAATCTCCTGCTTAATCAGCCCATATCCTTGCTTTTCTATCAATCTATAAATTAATTTTATTACATCAATTTATAATGCATTTAATTTATTTTTTTAATTAATTTTAAAATTATAATCAAAATAAATTCACTTAAATTTTTTTTTTAATCCTTTATAAATTTTTTTTTTAATCCTTTATAAAATTTAGAAATCATTACAAAATAAAGTCCCAAAGTATAGATAGCTTCTTTATTGTATTGACCTTCAAGCTAGTGGAAAGCATACAAAACATAATGCTATAAGGGTATCCTAGTGAACTAAGGCCAAGGCTTCCCAACTACTGCACTACAGACTCTCAGGAAACCCAGATGCACACAACCTTCTCCTTGCAATATAAAGAGAGTATTGTCGTATTGTCATAGTTTGAACACATGACCCCCAAGTCACAATTGAACACTCTCCCCTTCCCCCCCTCCTCTAACCAATGATGAAAGGCTCACCCTAACAAAACAGAACATTATGGTTTAAATAAAGACAACTAATGAATAAGAAAGAATGAATCTTGCAATCTCAAGCAACAAGATGTCATTAATTGATAAAAGAATTATGCTAAAATTTTCACTTGTTAGTGTACAAGAAGCCTCAAAACTCAGAAATATATAAGCACAAGAGTGTTAGACAACTATGTTTAGGGAGCCTCACAATTTCAGGGATTATACAAATGAAATAGCAGGATAAACAGGGAATTACATCCTACAGAGATTCAGCGGAGGAAATAATTGAAGGATATCAAATGAGAGGTTAAACATGCAGTGCCAAAATATCATCATATACCAAAAAGGTGACTAGCTTAAGCATTGACCCACACTTACCTTGCTGCAGACTCAGGAAGTGTGTAGTGAACATAGGCAATTCCCTTGGACCGTTTTGTATCTTTATCAACAACAAGATGAACTTGTGAAACATTGCCAAATTTGCTGAAGTGCTCTTCCAGTTCATCCTCTCTGTTACATCAAAATTCTGATGACAGCTGAGAAACAAACAATAATACACTAACTACATGCTGAATAGTAAAGAAATCAGTAACATCACAAGAAATATTAATAAACTATTTTCATGCATTAGACAGCAAATTAATTGCGCAGCAAATCTAATAAAACATTGGAGGATGCATACGTTGCTGTGTATGGCAGATTGCGGACAAAAAGACGACCAGCCTCAAGAAATTCATCTTCTGAATTAGATGATGGGTTCTCAGGGTCAAGGATTTCACCATCAGAACCTGCAGGAGTATCCTCCTCACCCTCCACTTCAGCGACAGCCCTAGTATCATGTTGCTTGACCTGATCTATTTTTTTAACATACTTGCTCTCAAGACTTTCCTGTGGAGAATCACTCTCATTATCATTGTCATCATCGTCGTCTTCGTCATCATCGTCATTATCATCATCATCAACACTCTCATTGCTTTCACTTTCTGAATCTGACCATTCTTTCTTCACTCTACTCTTAAAATAATCAATATCTGAAATGACTTCATCACGAGCAATAATGTTTGACTTCTCAGTTTCATGACTATCACTTTTATTTAATTCAGCATCCACTGGAACTGGCTTCTCTCTGCTTTCCCTCTTAGCTTGAGTTTCCTTGCTAACTTCAACATTTTCCTCAGCAGTGGGAGCAATCAGAGTATCATTCGCCCACATTTTTGACTTAACTCGCGGCTGCATGACCTGAAGAAATTCCTGCAATAGGGGGTCATCATTTTCACTCCCCTTTTTATTAGTCTTCCTTTCATCTTGGGCACCTTTCAGGGTTGAATTTCTAGCACCAGCAACTTTATTCCCACTTTCAGTCTCAATTTGTTCTTTCTTCTGAGAATACCGACTCCATGGACGAGGAATATTTGGATCTCCAACTTTACGAGCTATCTGGATAAAAGCAATGGGTTTATTTCTCCTCAAATTCCAATTCAAATTTATATAGTCTAATGTGTGTGAAGTTTTTCAGTTTTTCATATGCTATTGGGTATTTAGCATACTAAAATTACCATCTAAACAACCCAACCGTACACCAACGAATATATATAAACAAACCCAAAAAAAAAAAAGGAAAAAAATAAAATTACACACCTCGCAAGTAATTCTACAAGTATCAAGGTATGATTTGTTGAAGTATTTGATAGCTTCTTCAGCTTCAAGCTCAGTTCGAAACCCAATAAAAGCAAATTGCCTACTCTTACCATCTCTTAACCCACAAAATAAAAGCAGCAAAATAAAGACAATGTTAAAAGATCCAAGAAAAAGAAGCCGGTGAATGCGAAGAAAAGAGAAAGAGAGTACTTGGTTCGCATTAGCTTTGCATCAGTAATTTCTCCTTTCTGCGAAAAGAACTCTCGCAGGCGATCCTCGGCCACATATTTTGGTAAATTCTTCACACAAATTCTAGACCTAAAACACAAAACACCCATTAGAAACCGAAACAAATTGATTGAAATTGAAGCAAAGATAAAATATATATATATATATATATATATATATATATATATATATATATAAAAGCATACTATAACTTGCATTGTTTTCCTGAGTGGCGGCAGCGGTGGCGGTGGCGGTGGCGGGCTCAGCTATGCTCTATAGTTAGCAATTGGAATGGATCGGATGCATTTGGGTAACTTACTATAAAGCCCTTAAAATTATCAAATTCAAAATAACAAGGTAAATTATTATTTAGTCCTTGACATTTGACCTAATTAATTAATTTGTCTCTATTTTTTAAAAAACTAATTAATTAATCCCTTAATTTTGGTTCCGTCAAATTATTTAGTCCTTCCATACAGTTTTTGTACTTTTTCCATTAGATTTTTTAAAAATGACGAAAATGCCCTTATATATAATAAATATAATTTTAATTTTATTATTTAAAAATAAAAAATAAAAAAATTCAAATCAATAAAATAATATTTATATAATTATATAATAATTATATTTAATATCATATCATCAAATTATAAAATTATTTATTATTATATAATTATTATATATAATAAAAAATAAAAAAATATTTATATTAATAAAATTAAATAATTATTAAATGATTATTATATAATTAAATAATTATTATATAATTTTATTAATTTAATTTTTTTTATTTTTAAATAATAAAAATAAAATTATATTTATTATATATACAAGGGCATTTTAGTTATTTCCTTAAAAATTTAACAGAAAAAGTACAAAAACTGGACGGAATGACTAAATAGTCTAACAGAATCAAAACTGAGTGACTAATTAGTTAGTTTCTCAAAAAGTAAAGATGAGTTAGTTAATTAGGTCAAATCTCATGAACTAAATTGTAATTTACCCAAATAATAATAATACACACTGGAGGGCTTTATATATATA
>CATKHJ010786589.1:0-13343 GCA_949750685.1 Vernicia montana | reverse complement strand
TATATATATATATATATATATATCAATTAATCATTTTGCCATATATGTGTGAATGTTTCATTAAATCTGTGTTGCATATTATTTGTGGATGCTGGATTGGATTAGGATGACATAGGACCATTTAGGATTGTGATTATGATATGGATGATGATGTTGATTAATGAGCTATGACTGGTGTATGATGGCTGCGAGCTTGCTCATCGCTGCTGTCAGTCTGATCAGTGCTACATGGCTTAAGCCAGGGACGACTGCAGCCTTATGTATTGGATCTTAAGAGACAGTACTTGGACTCAAAAAGCCAGATAGGGGGATCGGCTCCCTAGATTGAGGTTTAGCGTGGTTCATGTGGACTTTGTTTTAATATATGGTTGTTTGTATCATGGTATGATGAGATTCTCTACTAAATAGAAACCTGATGTTGATGATGATATTATTGAGAAATGGCTTGAATGGTTTTATTATGATGTTGTGTGCAGGTTCTGCTGGCAGCTGGGCCCATAGCCCCTAAGTTATGATCTTTTATAGATTCTCTGTTGATTTGACAGGTCAGGCTGACTATGGGTTTTGGAAGCCTTAAACTTTCTCGTGCCCTAGTGCCGGTCACGTGCCCTTAGATTCGAGTTGTGACAAAGTTGGTATCAGAGCTTTAAGTTCATTTTCCTAGGGTATTGTAATTGCAGAGCATAGGATTCTAGCATGTCTTTCTATGTCTCACTTGCTTTTAGTTTCTGCAGTACCTTGATAATTATTTAGTAGTATTTATGTGTGTGTCTATGTTTATGTTATGCGTGGACTATCTTTCTTCACTTGATAAACTACTATGTTCCTTTTCAGTACAATGAGCACTAGAGCGAGAAGAGAAGCTGCAAGAACGCAAGCTGCTCCAGAGGAGGAGGGCTCTATAGGTCCAGCAGCACCAGTCCTTGGGCACCGAGGTAGACGTAGGCAGACTGTAGATGAGGCTCTTACTGGTGTATATGCCATGCTTGCTGGATTTCAGCGGATCATGGCTGATGTGACTTGAGCCATTCTTCCAGCAGCTCTAGCTCCAACACCTTTGGTTTCTCTTAAGAGGTTCATTAAGTAACATCCCCCTATTTTTTCTAGCAATGAAGAGCAGGCATATGATTTCCTTGACAATATCAGAGAAATTTAATTAGAGTTGGGTTGCTCGGACACTAGATCCATTTACTTCACTAGCCGTAGGCTTTAGGGACCTGCTTAGACATGGTATAAAGATTATATAAGGTCGAGGTATCAAGAGATGACTTGGGATGACTTCAGCAGAGAGTTCTTGGCCTGGTTTGTCCCTTCTGGATTTGTACGCAGGAAGATCATTAAGCTTGAGGATTTGAGGAAAGATAAGCACACCTCCTTGTCAGAGTTTACCACTAAGTTCTTGGGCTTGTGTAGATTTGTACCTTCAGCTGTACTAGATGAGGAAGCTAAGAAATTTCATTATGATAGGGCTTTGGGTGATGATTACAGATCTTTACTTAGCGGACTTCAGGGTCGTCCTTTCAGTGAGATAGTTGATGATGCCCGTGATATAAAGTTCACTATTGAGGAAAAGAAGAAGACCAAAAGAACCAGTCAAGGCGAGGGTTAGGTCATATCTATTTTTGTTGGTACTACTGGCACTTTTACTATGGGGACTTATTCCACTTATTCTTAAGATTTCCACATATGTAAGGGCAGGAGCAAGTCTAAGGGTGGATCTAGGCACAACAGAAGCTACAATGGTAGTAGTGATGGATCTAATTATAGTGGTTCAGATTCAGGTTCAAGTGCCTCAGTATGTTCGAGATGTGGTAGAGCCCATCAGGGGCAGTGTTTGCAGGGATCAGGTGTATGTTTTGGATGTAGCCAGCCAGGTCACTTTGTCAGAGATTGCCCAGTATCATGTGGTTAGAGACCTTTCACTAAAGGATCCATGGCTAGTGTAGCCCAACCTATACGTACCTTCGTTCCTTCTCAGTCTTAGGGATGATTTAGTGGTTAACAGGATCATGGTTTTGGAGGCAAAAGTAGAGGTCAGAGTCAAGGGCAGAGTTCCGGATATGCTGGCAAGGGGCAGAATCAAGGACAAGCTAGGATTTTCACACTCACCCATCAGGATGCTTAGGCTTTGAATGTAGTGGTGGCAAGTATTTTTTCTATGTGTTCTTTAGAGGCTCGGGTATTATTAGATCATGGTGCTACACACTCCTTTGTATCCCCCAGTTTTGCAGTAAGATTTGATATGATGCCCGTTAGTCTTGAGTGTTCGTTATCAGTTGCCACTCCTATAAGTGATTCTTTACTGGTGGACACATCCTTTCCAGTTTGTCCAATTCGAGTTGAGGGTAGAATTATCCCTGCCGATTTGATTGTGCTTGATGTGATTCTGAGTATGGACTGATTGTTAACCCATTATACTACTCTTGATTACCACAACAAGGAAGTTGTTTTTTGTATACCTGGTGATGCAAAGTTTTCTTTCAGGGGAGATAGAAGTGTTGCTCCCTACAACCTTGTTTCAGCTATCAGTGCTAGGAAGATGTTACGTCGTGGTTGTCAAGGTTATTTGACTCTTGTTAGAGATGTTTCCAAGAATGTTGGAAATGTGGGAAATGTTCCAATAGTAAATAAATTCTCTAATGTGTTTCTTGAAGAGCTTCCAGGATTACCTTTGGATAGAGAGATAGAATTCAGTATTGATGTAGTACCTGGAACAAACCCTATATCCATGCCACCTTATAGGATGGCACCTGCAGAACTAAAAGAGCTTAGGAAACAATTGTGATATCTTTTGGATAAGGGTTTTATCCAACCCAATACTTCACCTTGGGGTGCTCCGGTGTTATTTGTGAAGAAGAAGGATGGATCGATGTGCCTCTGTATTAATTACAGACAATTGAACAAGGTGACCATAAAGAATAAGTATCCTCTTCCTCGGATTGATGATTGTTTGACCAACTTCAGGGTGTTAAATGTTTTTCCAAAATTGATCTTCGTTATAGGTATCATCAATTGAGGATCAAGAGAGAAGACATTCCTATGACGACATTCAGAACTCAGTATGGGCATTATGAGTTTCTTGTGATGTCTTTTGGACTCACTAATGCACTTGTCTCGTTTATGGTTCTAATGAACCAGGTGTTTAAGCCATTCTTGGATCATTTTATCATTGTGTTTATCGATGAAATATTGGTATACTCTAGAACTCCTAAAGAGTATGCCTAACACCTGATGATGGTTTTGCAGACTTTGAGGAATCATCAACTATATGCCAAGTTCTCAAAGTGTGAATTCTGGTTAGACGATGTAGTCTTTTTGGGGCATATTGTTTCTAAGGATGGCATTATGGTGGACCCCAAAAAAGTGAAAACTGTCACAAATTAGTTAAGGCCTACTACAATCACCGAGGTTCGCAGTTTTCTTGGGTTAGCAGGCTATTACCGCCGCTTTGTCCAAGATTTTTCAAGGATAACAGCCCCTCTGACTCGATTAAATAAGAAAAATGTTAAGTTTCAATGGACTGAAGTGTGTGAAGACAGTTTCCAGAGGCTTAAAGATTGTCTCACCTCAGTTTCAGTATTAACTTTACCTTTGGATACAGGAGGTTACACCATTTATTGTGATGCTTCTAGAGTTGGTTTGGGGTGTGTTTTGATGCAACATGGTAAAGTAATTGCTTATGCCTCTCGCCAGTTGAAGAAGTATGAGCAGAACTACCCCACCCATGATTTGGAAATGGCAGTAGTAATATTTGCCTTGAAGATTTGGAGGCATTATTTATATGGTGAGACTTGTGAAATATATATGAATCACAAGAACCTCAAGTATATTTTTGACTAGAGGGACTTGAATTTAAGGCAAACGAGATGGGCGGAGCTTCTTAAAGATTATGATTGCATCATTCTTTATCACCTTGGTAAAGCAAATATTGTAGCTGATGCTTTAAGTAGGAAGTCCTCTGGTGTGAGGCCTCGCCCGAGCACCGGTCCGATCCGCTAAAGGAGATCGAAATGCTCATTCAAGTTTGGTCTCACGATGGAAC
Organism: Vernicia montana; assembly: GCA_949750685.1. NCBI lineage: Eukaryota > Viridiplantae > Streptophyta > Magnoliopsida > Malpighiales > Euphorbiaceae > Vernicia > Vernicia montana. The sequence goes on along the minus strand of CATKHJ010786589.1, from coordinate 9,301 downwards.
CCTCGGGTTCAAATTGGTTGATTTTGAAAAAGTGCATTAGGAGTCGCCACCTTAATTTTATTTTATTTGAGAAAAGTAAGGAAAAAACCCATTTGACTCCAATTATTATCCTAAAGGAAAAAGATCACTAGCCTCAAAACCAAAGAGAATTCGGGGACTAGATTTTCGGTTCATTTAATTGGTTTGACAAATTTAATACAAAATGGCCTAAAATGATTTTATGAACAATTATAATGCATGAATTAAATTAAAGCAATAAAGGAAATAACAAAAGTAATAAAGGAACAAATGAAAACATCAAACCTAAACTATGTGAAAAAGATGAAAGAGAAGGAAATGCTTATTTTAATTGGATTTGATGCTTTAGACAAGTATGCCTACATATCCCTTGGAATGAGAATTAAAATCCACATAGTTCGCCCTTCTTGCGAAGGGGGTTTGTTTAGTCTGAGCCTTTTATCATGTTTTAGATTGATTGATTAAAAGGTGGGTTGATTAATTAGTTAATCTAATTGATTACCAAGTTGAATTAATTATTTCAGATTTTAATTAACTAACAACATAGATAAACCAATTTAATTAACTAACTAATAAAATAAATAATAAATAAATAAACAAATTAATTAATTAATTAAATGAAAAGAGAAAGGAAAATAAGCTTACCTTGCGTTTGAGCGACTTTAGGACGACGGAGACTTGTCTCGGTCGGCGGCGGACTTGCCTCGGATGGCAGAGAACTTTTGACTCGGCAGGTCGACTCGAGAAGTCACAACCCAATCTCACTTTGCAAAGTAAGAAGCAATAGCAAAGCAATAAATAAAAAGAAACTAGGGAGCTCATTCCTTTCGGACCAAGCTTAGGGGAATGGCTCGCTTGATACAAAGGCTAATCAAGAAAGCCAAGGGATGTGTGAGCAAGCTCTGAGTGTGGAAATGAGCTAAAAGGGGTCTCATTTATATATGGAGAAGGTTGGAGGTTGAAAACACAAAGTTTCGATGTGGGATTTGGTGTTCTGACGCTCAAAACCGCACACGGGGGTTCTAAGACTGTACACAGAGCTTCTAGGACCGCACAGGAGCTATTGTGACCACATAGGCTATATGATGACCGCATAGGGGCCATTTTGAACAGCACACAAGCTATGCAGAACCGTACACCCCTTGTGCGGTCACAAAAGTGGCCTATGCAGTCACTGGTTGTCTGGTTTCTCCATTTTTCACCGTTTTGACTCGTTTCAACTCCGTTTTTCGCGATTCCAGTTACGTTATGATCGTTATTCAATCCCAAATGATCTAAGGATGATTTAGAGGCTTGAGGGATGGGTCATGGGTCCCAAGGCTCGAATTCTCAGTTTTTGAGTTTTTGGCGATTTCAGCTTTCGGAGGTCTGTTTACGGAGCCTAGGTACCTCTAGGGTTCAAATTCATACTGAAGGGTGAAAAATTAAGGGTTCACAGTTGTCCCCTCATCAGAATTGGCTTGTCTGTAAGACGATTCTGATGATAGTGAACCTGAGAAGAAAGAATGGAAAAAAGGAACCAAAGGGATGTCTAAGTCAATGTTTGGACATGTTTGGGTGAAGGATGATAAAGAAATGGAAAAGAAACCATAGGGATATCTAGGTAATCGTTGCTAGACATTTATGGGTGGATGAAGTGATATTCTTAATCTTCTTGGGAAAATGATCCTAAGGCTTTTCTAGGATGAGTTTGATTATAAAAGGGGAACCTAATTCAGATTTAAGATTTGGATCCTAAGGCTATCCTAGGATATGTCTGATTATAGAAGGGAAACCTAATTCAGATTTAAGGTATGGATCCTAAGGCTATTATTGGATGGGTTTGATTTGAGAAGGGAAACCTATTTTAGATTTAAGGTTTGGATCCTAAGGCTATCTTAGGATGGGTCTAATTATGAAGGGAAACCTAATTCAGATTTAAGATTTGGATCATAAGGCTATCCTATGATAATTCTGATTATGAAGGGAAACCTAATTCAGATTTGAGGTATAGATCCTAAGGATATCCTATGATGGGTCTGATTATAGAAGGGAAAACCTATTTCAGATTTAAGGTATGGATCCTAAGGCTATCCTAGGATGGGTTTGATTGTAAAAAGGAAAACCTAATTCAAATTTAAGGTATAGATCTTAAGGCTATCCTAGAATGGGTCTGATTATATAAGGGAAACATAATTCAGATTTAAGGTTTGGATCTTAAGGCTATCTTAGGATAGGTCTGATTTGAGAAAGGAAACCTAATTCAAATTTAAGGTTTGAATCCTAAGGCTATCTTAGGATAGGTCTTATTTGAGATTAATTGGTTTGGGTGAAGGGCCCTATGACTGCTTGATTCAGGAATTGGAATTGATAATCTGTCTTAATTCATGGAATTCAGATTGATAATCTGTCTTGATTTGGGAATTCAAATTTACGATCTGTCTTTATTCGGGAATTAGGATTTATGACCCGTCTTGATTCGGGAATTTGGATTTATGATCCGTCTTGATTCGGGAATTCAAATTTATGATCCGTCTTGATTTGGGAGCTCTGATTATCAACCTGTTTAGTGTGAAATGCATCTAAATATGCAAAATTATGAATTGGATACCTTGAACCTGCGAAGGGTCAACTTGGTAGGAGAGTACTGATCTTTTGGGAAAGAGGGTGCCCCCCATTTTGGAAGGATAAGGAAAAGTGGTTCAGTTATTCGGCCTTAGGAGGAAGTCAAGGCTAGGTCAGGTTTTGGCCTTGGAGGAGGTCATTCTTGAAAGGATGATAAAAAGTGGCTCGGTTAGGTTTGGCCCTTGGAAGGCTCAGTCAGGTATGGAGTAGAAAGTTATCTTGGAAGGCTAGGTCAAGTTTGGTCTTGAAAGTTATCTTGGGAGGCTAGGTCAAGTTTGGTCTGGAAAGTTATTTTGGGAGGCTAGGTCAAGTTTGGTCTGGAAAGTTATCTTGGGAGGTTAGGTCAGATTTAGCTTGAAAAGTTATCTTGGAAGGCTCGGTCAGGTGTGGCCTCGGAGAACATCATTCTGGAAGGTCAGGTTTGGTCTTTGGAAGGCTCGATCAAATGTGGCTTGGAAGGCTCAGTCAGGTATGCCTGGAAGGTTATTCTGGAAGACTCAGTCAGGTATGGCCCAGAAGGTTATTCTGGAAGCCTCATTCAGGTGTGGCCTGGAAGGTTATTTTAGGAAGGATAAGTCAGATTTTGGCCTTAGAGAGGTCATGCTTGGAAAAGCTCAGTCAGGTATGGCCTGAAAAGTTATTTTAGGAAGGCTAAGTCAGATTTAGCTTCGAAGGACATTAGGTAGGAAGGCTCGGTTAGGTTTGGCCCTTGAAAAAGGTCATCTTGGAAGGTTCAGTCAGGTGTGGCCTATAATGTTATTTTGGGAGGCTAGATCAGGTTTAACTTGAAAAATATCTTGGAAGGCTCGATCAGGTATGGCTTGAAAAATATCTTGGAAGGCTCGATCAGGTGTGGCCTGGAAGGTTATTTTAGGAAGGCTAGGTCAGGTTTAGCCTCGGAGAAGTTTATGCTTGGAAAGTTATCTTGGAAGGCTCGATCAGGTGTGGCCTCGGAGAAGATCATTCTGGAAGGTCAGGTTTTGGCCTTTGGAAGGCTTGGCTAGGTTTGTCCTTGGAGAAGATTTGGTGGGAAGGCTCGGTTGGGTTTGGCCTTGAAAAAGATTAGGTAGGAAGGCTCGATCATGTTTGGCTTTAGAGAAAATTAGGTAGGAAGGCTTGGTCAGATTTGGCCTTTGAAGGTTATATTGAAATGCTAGGTCAGGTGTAGCTTCGAAGGACATTAGGTAGAAAAGGCTCGGTTAGGTTTGGCCTTTGAAAGACTAGGTCAGATTTAGTCTGAAAAGAGGATTGAGGTAGGAAGGCTCGGTCAGGTGTGGCCTTGGAGAAGATTAGGTGGGAAGGCTTTGTATGACCTATCTGTTAAGAGTTTGCCTCTGAACATGGCTTTTGGAAGTGTTTTGACTAGCTGGTTTGCCCTTTGACTTTGCTTGTCCAAATGACTTATATTTAGAGATGGTATGATTTTGCCAAGGAGGCTTAGATTTGGAAGGATGGTATGATTTGCTAAGGAGGCTCAGTTTTGGAAGGATGGCATGATTTTGCTAAGGAGGCTCAGACTTGGAAAGATGGTAGGTTGGAACCTTTTGAAAAGTGTTAGGGAGGTTGTATGATTTTGCTATTGTAGCATCATTTATAGAGAAGATAAGCACAACTTATCTTATTATCTGAGAATGAAGAAACTTTTAGATTGACAGGACTCTTGGGAGAGACACTGGATTATTTTGGATAACGACTCAGAAGACATGCCCCTTGATTGATGATATGAGCTATTTAGCTTTTTTAGTTAAAAGACTTTGACAAATGACCTGAAGAATATACCCTTAATGAATGATAAGGGCTACTTAGCTACTTGAGCTAAGAGACATGACGGATGACATAAAGAATATGCCCTTAACGAATGATAAGGGGCTACGTGACAGATAACAGGGAGGATAATATGGAAGACATGACTATAACGAAATAACAGAAGATGATTTGGAAGGTGAGAGCAGGAAGATGATGACTTAAGAAGATATGCCCTTAATGCCAGATAAGGACATAAGAGACATAATGATTTGACTAAGATGACTCTTTTTTTTTTTTTTTAGCTTTAACTTCTGCCCGAACTACCCTTTTGGGTTTTCAACTCGACGAGTTTGCTTTAATTTCTGCCTAAGCCGCCCTTTCGGGTTTTCAACTTAGCGAGTTGATCAATGAATTTTGGCAAAAAATTAATCCACCATGATTTGGGCTACTGATTTCCTTCATCTTGGGGCTTTGACCTTTATTTAGGCCATTTCATTGAGGTCTTGGTATAGAGGGAAATCTTGTGAGGATATCAGGTCCTTTTGGAATTGCCCTTTTGTTGAGGTGCTATATTTGATTACCCAAAAGTGCAATGGGTAACTTTATTGGATTGCATTTGGCTTCACCTGCTCCATTTGAAGAGATCACCATTTGGTGTTTATTATTATCTTGACTATCATTTGATTAGGAGCTGGTGAAGCGGCTATTGATGTGGGCACAAGAATACCTCAAGTTTTGATTCTTCCAATTCATGGTAGTTGATCATGGTGAAATGCAAATGTTTGCCAAAATCCATTGATTTTTTATCTTTTTTTTTTTTTTTTTAAGACTCAACTACTTTAGACTTAAACAAGAAAGGTGAGAAAAGAGAAGTGCATGAAAAGCATAAATGTTTTATTATAACAGAATGAGAATATAGTACAAAATAGATGAAGAATACAAGAATGACAGACTCGGACTAGAAATCAAACTCGGACTCTAACTCGAATTTGGACTTAGACTCGGATATGAATTTGGACTCAATCTCAGACAAGTCAGATCAGCTGAGCTTGAACTCCTCCATAACATGCTACTTGGGTAGAGGTGAGGTGGGATAAGGTGGGATCTATCTTCCACTTTGGTGAAGATGTATGGTAAGGTGGGGTCTGCCTTCCACATAGTGATGGGTAGGGTAAGGTGTTGGTCTTTTCTGATAAGAAGATGTTTCCTTTTTGGTAGGATGGTTGGATAGATTGATAGTCCTTTTTGGTAGGAGAGGGCAAAAATGATGTTCATTTCTAGTAGGAAGAGGTGATGGTCCTTTCTGGTAGGAAGAGGCAAAAATGATGGTCAGGGAAGCCATGTCAATTGGATTAGCCATGAGGGTAGGGGTATACAAACTCTGAGGGAAAATAATTCCATATAGTATTGTGGGTCAACTGTCATAGGACTTTGAGTATGATGGGCCAAAGGTATTGGACTTTGTAGGTTTGAGGTATATTGGGGCAAGGGTGTTAGGTTTATGGGTAATGGATTGGTTTTTAGGTAAGGTACCTTGGACTTAAAGGTAGTATGTTGGGCTGAAGGTATTTGGGTAAGGTACTTTAGATAAGGAGTAGGGTCAAGAAGATGAAGGTCAAGGGTGAGGACTAGGGGCACCCGAGTTTTGGGTTGGATAAGGGGCAATGGTGTTTAAGGTTTGTGGGGCGAAGGTGATTGGATCGAGGTGAGGGTTTGACCCTTCTTCGGTTCAAGGCTCCATTTGAAATGAATGCATTTTTTTTTGTACCTTTATGAATGCATGATATGCATGGATGTATGAATGGAAAATCATTTCATAGATAATGCAAAATAGGCTTTGGTTAAGGTACATACAACCTAAAGTCAAAGTTCTAGATCCACTACATGAAAGGGTAAGGGTGGCTTGGATTAGGGTACCCGTCACACTGGAGCAGCAATATACCTAACCACATGTGAGTCAAAGAGTCTCGCGTAGGTCCAACAGTACATGCATACTCGTAAACGTCACGAGGTGGATGATTTCACTATCGGCAAGCAGACTTAAGGAAGGTTGCCTACTCGATGTTACTTTCTATCCATTGTTTTCCTAAGAAATATAGGTTGAAAGGCAAGGAGCTTATACAAGTGATACATAAAAGCCATTTATGTATTAAAAGTGCCAAACTTTTGTCTTAAACCAATTGGTAGTCCACTTGTCTTTTATAAATAAATAAAAAAAAAATCAGTCCCCAGTGGAGTCGCCAACTGTGAGGCCTTGCCAGAGCACCGGTCCAATCCGCTAGAAGGAATAGAAATACTCATTCGGGTTTGGTCTCATGATTGAACATTCGGATTCAGATTGGTTGATTTTGAAAAAGTGCATTAGGAGTCACCACCTTAATTTTTTTTTATTTGGGAAAAGTAAGGAAAAAACCCATTTGACTCCAATTATTATCCCAAAGGAAAAAGATCACTAGCCTCGAAACCAAAGAGGATTCAGGGACTAGATTTTCGGTTCATTTAATTGGTTTGACAAATTTAATACAAAATGACTTAAAATGATTTTATGAACAATTATAATGCATGAACAACTATACAATGCATGAATTAAATTAAAGCAATAAAGGAAATAACAGAAGTAATAAAGGAACAAATGAAAACATCAAACCTAAACTATGTGAAGAAGATGAAAGAGAAGGAAATGTTTATTTTAATTGGATTTAATGCTTTAGACAAGCATGCCTACGTATCCCTTCGAATGGGAATCAAAATCCACGTAGTTCGCCCTTCTTGCGAAAGGGGTTTGTTTAGTATGAGCCTTTTATCATGTTTCAGATTGATTGATTAAAAGATGGGTTGATTAATTAGTTAACCTAATTGATTATTAAGTTGAATTAATTATTTCAGATTTTAATTAACTAATAACCTAGATAAACCAATTTAATTAACTAACTAATAAAATAAATAAACAAATAAATAAATAAAATGAAAAGAGAAAGGAAAAGAAGCTTACCTTGCACTTGAGCGATTTTGGGACGGCGGAGACTTGTCTCGGTCGGCAGCGGACTTGCCTCAAACGGTGGAAAACTTTTGACTAGGCGGGTCGACTCGGGAAGTCGCAACCCAATCTCACTTTGCAAAGCAAGAAGCAATAGCAAAGCAAGAAATAAAAGAAACTGGAAAGCTCGTTCATTTCGGACCAAGTTTAGGGGGATGGTTTGCTTAATGCAAAGGCTAATGAAGCAAACCAAGGGATGTGTGAGCAAGCTCTGAGTGTGAAAATAAGCTGGGGGGTCTCATTTATATATGGAGAAGGTTGGAGGTTGAAAACACAGTTTCGATGTGGGATTTGGTGTTCTGATGCTCAAAACTGCACACGGGGGTTCTGGGACCGCACACAGGGGTTCTAGGACCGCACACAGAGCTTCTGGGACCACACATGAGCTATTTTGACCACATAGGCTATATGATGACCGCATAGGGGCCATTTTGAACCGCACACAGGCTGTGCGGTCACAAAAGTGGCCTATGCGGTCACTGGTTGCCCAGTTTCGCCGTTTTTCACCATTTTGACTCGTTTCAACTCTGTTTTTCATGATTTCAATTGCGTTGTGCTCGTTATTTAATCTCGGATGATCTAAGGATGATTTAGAGACTTGAGGGATAGGTCCTCAGTCCCGAGGCTAGGATTTTCAATTTTTGGAATTTTGGCGATTTCGGCTTCCGGAGGTCTGTTTGCCGAGTCTAGGTGCCTCTAAGATTTAAATTCATACTGGAGGGTGCAAAATTAAGAGTTCACATCTGGTAGTTTAGCTCACATTGTGGTGGAGAAGAGACCTATAGTTAAATAGTTGCAACAACTGTTTATTGCAGTTATAGGTGCACAGTTCCGGAGTACTATTGGTACACTTTAAGATCCGCTCAGTTCTGGTAGAAAGGATTAAGGTGGCTCAGAGACTGGACCCACTGTTGTGTAGAATTATGGAAGAGGTGCAAGAAGGTAGTACTAGAGACTTCGTGGTTGATGATAATAGAGTGCTTCGACATGGTTCTCGTCTATGTGTTCCTGATATAGATAATTTGAGAAAGGAGATCTTAGAAGAGGCACACCTTGCAGCGTATAATGTGCACCCAAGTTCCACCAAGATATACCATGATTTGAAAGGTATTTATTGGTGGAATGGCATGAAGAAAGATGTTGCTAAATTTGTTTCTAAGTGACTAACTTTTCAACAAGTAAAGTTGGAGTATCAGAAGCCTTCTAGATTATTGTAGCCACTTTCTATTCCTGAGTGGAAGTGGGAAAGGATCACCATGAATTTTGTAACTGGATTGCCTAAAATTGTTGTAGGTATGACTCTATATGGGTTATAGTGGACCAATTAACCAAATCATCACACTTTATTCCCGTGAAAGTTAATTACTTTGTGGCTAAGTACGCAAGGCTGTATGTGAAAAATATAGTTTGCTTGCATGGAATTCCAGTCTCTATTATGTCATTTAGAGGGTCACAGTTCACATCAAGGTTTTGGAAATCTTTGCAAAATGTTTTGGGTACAAGGTTAGATTTCAGCACAGCTTTTCACCTTCAGACGGATGGTCAGTCTCAAAGAATGATTCAGACCTTGGAGGATATGCTTCGAATGTGTATACTTGACTTTGGAGGTCATTAGGATTGGCACCTACCATTAATTGAGTTTGCTTATAATAACAATTATCATACCAGTATTGAGATGACACCTTACGAGGCTCTGTATGGCAGGAAGTGCATATCCCCAATTTGTTAGGAAGAAGTAAGAGAAATACAGCTGGCTGTGAGGCCTCGCCCGAGCACCGGTCCGATCCGCTAGAGGGGGATCGAAATGCTCATTTGGGTCTGGTCTCACGAATGGAACCCTCGGGTTCGGATTGGTTGATTTCTGAAAATTGACTTTGGGAGTCGCCACCTTAATTT
>CATKHJ010786460.1:0-12651 GCA_949750685.1 Vernicia montana | reverse complement strand
ATCATCATTATCTCATATGATTTCCTCTACACAATTAAATATTCTATGGACTTTATCAATATAAGCATATTAATATTAAGCTCACAGATAAATGAAAAATGCCAAAAATAATATTTATTAAATCACATGAATAATGTTATTACATCCCAAAATTAATTGTCTTTAGGGCATAACACTTTCACCTTTGATCTTGCATTTGTTTTTCGCCGATGAACTTGTGCTTTTTGCTTAGGCTTTTCTCAATCAAGTTGCGGAAATGCATAAGGTTATAGATGCTTTTTGTGGTGCATCGAGCCAGAAGGTTAGTATGTCGAAGACCCTTCTTTATTGTTCAAGGAATGTAAATCGGTTGAAAAAAAAATATTGGCATGGCTTGTGGTTTCACCCTAACTAAAAATTTGGGAAAGTATCTTGGTGTCCCTATCATTCATGCTCGTGTTTGTAATAGGGATTATAGTTATATTGTGGATAAAGTCAGTAAGAAACTCTGAGGCTGGCAAGCCAAACATCTATCTCTTGCATAGGATTACTCTTATGCAATCTGTCATTATGGCTATTCCTGGATACGTAATGCAATCAACATTGCTTCCTGTTGCGATTTGTCAATCTATTGAAAAAGTTTGCAGAAGATTTATTTTGGGGGGTTTTTCTCAAAAAGCTCTGATTTCATTAGTTAATTGAGCTCAGGTTTTCCAATCAAAAGAATATAGTGGAATAGGAATAAGGCCTCTAAGAGTTACTAATGACTCATTCCTTATGAAGCTAGCTTGGAATCTTTTGGTGAAGGCTGAAACTCTTTGGGTTAGATTTCTTTGAAGCAAATACTGCATTAAGGATGTTTTGTTTCCTTTTTTCAAAAATAAGAAGAATGTGTCTTGGCTTTGGAGAGGAATTTTGAAGGTATGGCCTTTAATTCTTTATGGAGTAAGATAGTCTATTGGAAATGGAAAGCAGGTTAAGTTTTGGTTTGATACTTGGATGGACGATGTCAAGCCTCTAATCGATTACAGTGTGTCCTCAATTTCTCATGAATTAGCTTACTTATCGATGGCTAATTCCGTGATAGAATCGGGTACTTGGGATTAGAGAATATTTTCTGATTTTTTACCACCACAAAAGCTTTTACAAATAACGGCTATCAAGCCTCCTTGTGTAGATGGTGGGCAAGATCAACTTTATTAGGGTTTATCAAGAAGTGACCACTTCTCAATTAAATCGGCAATGAAATTCATCTCTCAAAATAACTAGAGTGATAAGAGTATGAAATGGAGGAAAATTTGGCATTGGGATGGCCCGCAAAGGATTAGGACCTTTCTCTGGAGTTTGCATCAAAAGTTGCTCACTAATTCAGAAAGAAGAAGGCGTCATCTAAGCCCAGTAGAGACTTGTCAAACCTACTTCCTTGGAGATGAAACCATAAGCCATGTCTTAAGGGACTATATTCATGCAAAAAAGGTATGGTACATTTTGGTTCCATGTCTTAAGCACACTCAAGATTTATTTGCTAGTAACTTTGAAGACTGGATATTGGTTAATTTAGATAATAAGGAAGACCAGATTGAGAGAATTTCTTGGCATATTATCTTTGGTATAACTTGCTGGAAAATTTGATTATGGAGGAATGCAAGATTGTTCGATGATAATTTTGTTATGAGGGATGATCCAATTCATCATTTGTTATCTTTTGCCAAGGAGGTTGTCGCATCTAGTTCTTTCTTGGATGATTAATCTAAAGCTGGTAAAATATTTGTTACTCGCATGATCGAGTGAGTTGCTCCTCAAGTTGGGTGGTACAAGCTGAATTCTGATGGGTCTTTTATCAAGGCAATTTACTAATTTAGTGAATTTGGAAACTGAAATTCCAAATTAGGTGAATTTAAAAGTAATTCCGAGTTTAGAGTGATTTAGAATTGAAAAGTCAAAATATCAAAAAAATTTAGCAGAAAGGTCTGTTGCTTGTAAGGTTTAAACTTCACAATTAAAAGTGGCGGAATTGATAATTTCGTTATAATTTTTTTGGCGAAAATTGATACATTTGAAAAAATAATAAATCATCATCAAAGCATAAAAAAAAATGGCGAAAAATATAAAACCCAAAAAAAATAGTGGAAAATGTTAAAAATAAAACAAAAGAAAAAATTGGCGGAAATTGAGATATTTAAAATAATAAACCATTTTAAAAGCAGCACAAAAAAATGGCGGAAAATATATAACTCAAAAAAAATTGGCGGAAAATGTAAAATTCAAAAAAATTGGCTGAAATTTAAAAGCCTCACAAAAAAATGGCGGAAATTCATAAAACCCAAAAAAAATTGGCGAAAATTGATACATTTAAAAAATAATAAACCATTTTCACAGCATAACAAAAAATGGCGGAAAATGTAGTTATATTCATAAAAAGTGGCGGAAATGTAAATTCCGGCCAAACTCACTGCAAAGAATTTCAAAATATAACATCAAAAAATATAACATAAAAAAAAATGGCGGAAAATTTGTATATTCACATAAAATTTTAAAATTTTTTCTCTTTGTCATTTTTTTTTTACTCATAGAATCTCCCTATTTATATAGGCTTTCACATATCTCGCCATTTTTTTTTTAAATTGTGTGCATTCTTAAAATATATTTTATTCTTTTTTCTTCAATATTCTATTTTTCCCTGAGATTTTTTGAAGTCCAGTGAGATTCTTTGAAGTGCAGTGAGATTCTCTCGCCCGTGAGTCTAGTTTGAAAATGACTTTTCCACTAATTTTTCTTGGAGTTTTAGCTTTTGCACCACTTTTTATGCCCATTTTTCGCCAATTTTTTTTGGAGTTTTTAAACTTTTCGGCCACTTTTTATGCCCATTTTCTTTGCCAATTTTTTAATATTTTCCTCCAATTTTTTTTTTTTGGAATTTTTAGCTTTTCCGCCACTTTTTATGCCCATTTTCTTGCCAATTTTTTTGGGTATATTTTTCGCCAATTTTTTTTTTTGATATTTTCAGCCCTTTTTTTTGTAATGATTTACTATTTTCCAAAATTTTCAATTTCCGCCAAAAAATTATAACGAAAATATCAATTCCACCACTTTAAATTGTAAAGTTTATAATCTTACAAGCTATAGACCATTCCGCCAAAATTTATTGTAAAAATTTTCATTTTCGCCAAATTTTTTTGATATTTTAACTTTTCAATTCTAAAACACCCTAAACTGAGAATTACTTTTAAATTTACCTAAATTTGGAATTTTAGTTTTCAAATTCACTAAATTGATAAATTACCCATTTTATCAAGACTATGGGTATGGCTTATGCTGGTGGGCTTTTACGTTCAAATACAAGTGTATGGTTAGGAGGATATGCTATTAATTTAGGAGCTTGCTCTATTTCTATGGTTGAGTTATGGGAGAGATATGTGGGTTTATTTATAGCATGGAATAAAGGTTTCAAGTAAGTGGTAATTGAGGCTGATAGTTTAAGTATAGTTTAGCTAATTTTAAATAAATAGTGCATGGTAAATGGCAATTCAAGTCAGGTGCAAAGCATTAGGGATATTCTTAACATGAATTGGCATGTGGAAATCTCTCATGTTTATAGAGAAACCAACTTTTGTACTGATTGGCTTGCTCACTTCGGAAGCTCTTTATCAACAAACATTCATTTTCTTAATTCTCCTCCACAACGAATAAGTAATCTTCTACTTCATGATGTTTGTGGTATAGCTTATGACAGACAGTGTATGATATAATTTCTTAGGCAATTGCCCTTTTTTTTTTTTTTTTTTTTTTAAATGAAGTCCAATATTAAAAGTTTAAAATATCATCCTTTAAATTAAATATCTCTTTTCATTAGTCATATAATGGTAAAATGAGAAAATAATTTTTTTTTTTTTTACTTTTCAATCATTCTACATAATAAAATTTAAATGAATTATATCACTTTAAAATTTATTTCAAACACATGAATTCAATAATTAATTGAATTTAAATCTATTAATAAAATTCAATAAAATTGAATTTTTTAAACATAATTTATTCTAAATGGTGTCTTAGTAAATTAAAAAATATTGGGATATGATGTCCCTATAATAAATTGACTAGTCGGTACCCACAAAATATGCAATTATGAAATTATATTAAACTATTACTATATTTTTAAAATTTTACTTTATTTTTTTTAATTATTATATCAAATATAAATATAGTAATAAGACTTTATGTATCGTAATATAATTATATATTTAAACATGTTACATAAGGACAATTAGGCGTGATCTGATTGGTCTTCTCGTCTCTTTTAAAGACGTGAAAAGTGAAAGATCTCAAATTCGAATTTTTCAAAATACAAAAAATTATCACCTCACCTCTTTAGTAAAATATATTAAAGTGATAAACTACCCCTATTGTGTATGAACTTCAATTAGGGATGATAATTTAGCTCGCTCTACCCCTAATAAAGCGGATATTATTCGCCTCATTTATTAAATGGGACAGAACAAGTTTAAAATTAAAAATCTGTGTCGAGTTAGGGTTGAAGCAGATAATAATATCACCCGACCCGACCTGACTATATATTATATATAAATATATATATATATATATATTTTAATTTTTCAAATATTATATATATATTTAGTATATCATTTTTAATTTATAGCTTTTTTTATATTAAAAAATAAGATATATAAATATATATATATGACAAATTAATATTAAATAATTATTTTTAAATAAAAAATAAAAACAGGTATATCTGTAGGTAACCGCTTCATTTTATTACTCGTCCTGCTCTGAAACGGGATGAGTATAAAAAAATATTGGTGGGACAGTACAAATAATAAAAAAGGATAAAATACAAAAGAAACCCTCATATTTGGCCCGAGAAGCAAATATGCCCCTCAATTTTATTTTAGAACAAATAACTTGCAAGATGACTTTTCAGAGCCAATTAAGCACCTTTGTTTAACAAAAGTTTAAGACCGTTTAAAATTGTATTAAAATAATATTTTTATTTTAAAATACTAAATTATTTCTATTATTTAATTTAAAATAATTTAAAAAAATAAAAATTCAAGACCAATATGAACAAACCAAGAACAACCCAGAAACATTAACACAAAATCAACCTAGAAAATTCAAAATATCAAGAATATCAATCCAAAAAATTCAAATCTAACAAGAACATTAACCCATAAATTTTGAATCCAGCAAGATTTAAGAGTCATATGGCTAGTAAGATTAAAAATTTCTAGATTACTTTGCAGTCTCAATTCTCGGAGATCCATAAGCAAAGTTAGCAAACAATTTATTCTGATATTTAGCAAATAATTAATTATTAAAAATAAATTTGAATAATTTATTTAACTTCCACACTAGATAGAAGGTCCAGATTCGAAAAAGGTAGAGAGATTGAGAGTAAGCTCTTTAGATTCACCAGCTATAATTCTTGATTGGAAAGGTAAGCTCAATATGCTTAATGGAACTTTGGCTCTAAATAGCAGCTTTTGATCTTCACGGAACTTCAAAGAAGCTTTCATTTCTGTAACAAAACTCTGAAAATCTAAATTAAAATTGAAGAAAAACCCGTTAGTGGATAGTGAAGTGAAAATTTAGTGAATTTATCAAATGGGTTTTTAAAGAATTAAGAAATAATTGGTGAATTTTTTTTAGATGATAAAAGTAAAGGAGGCTCAGATTCACATATGATCAAGCAAAAGTAAGGTGTACCGCCATGGCTGCAACAACTGGTTGCCAATGGAACTGATAGTTTCATCAGCCATTTGGATCATCGCCCTGCCAAGAAAAAATGGGTACTTTCACCATTTTTGCCCGATCAGACACCCACTGGAACAAAGAACGCATCATCATCACAGCCTCAGGTTTATGTAATTTCCAGTTCCAGTTTTATAGAGAGAGAGAGCTTCATAGGTTTTAGAGAGAGAGAGAGAGTGAAGAAGAAGAAATTGGTGGATCTAGATCTCTTGAGTTGATTTAAATCGTGTTCTTTTCTTGAATCTGTGTTGTGTACGAGCTAGTATTTGATTTTCGCTTTTTTTTTAATTATTCTAAAATAAATACCAGAAATCATTTATTATTTTAAAATAAAAATTATTATTTTAATATAAAAAATTATTATTCCACACGGTGTTAAATATTTGTCCAAAAAAAGGTTTAATTAGCCAAGAAAAGTCATTTTGTAACATTTTTATTAAAAAAAAAATTGAGGGGCATATTTGATGCTCATACTAAACATGAGAAACTTTTTTGTACTTTATCCCTAATAAAAAAAACCGACTCGCTACTATTCTTTACTCAAATGAATAAAAAAAAACATGTTACACAAGGGAAAAAAAAAAAAAATGACACATTATTAAGTTAAACTATATTATAATATAAAGTAAACTATAACAAAACAAAATTTCATGATAGATATGCGCGCTTGTTTTTCAATGTGTGATGATGATGCTCTATATTATTGTATGTGTCAGCAAACTTTGCTGCCAAAAAATGTTAAAGACAAAACCTTCCACAGTCCAAATTTCTCGCCATCTTGCTTCTGCAGACTGCAACAGCCTCCACAAACCTCAACAATGCCAAGCTCTATCTGAAAAACTTTTATATCTCTTAAAACAATGCCTATCTACAAAGCCATTACAACAAATCCACACGCAAATGCTCATAAACTCAATACAAAAACCAAATTTCCTTCTCTCTAAACTCATTGATCTTAAAGACTTTACTTATGCTTCTCTTCTCTTTTCCCAATTACCCAATCCCAATGATTATGCCTTCAATGTAATGATAAGAGGATCAACAACTACATGGAGAAATTACTCTCTTACTATTCATTTATATTACCAGATGAAGTTTTTAGGCCTAAAACCGAATAATTTCACTTACCCTTTTTTGTTTATTTCATGTGCGAATCTTTTGGCATTGAATGATGGGCAAATAGCACATTCTATGGTGTTTAAGATTGGTTTGGATAAGGATGGTCATGTGAATCATTCTTTGATTACTATGTATGCAAAGTGTAGTGAATTTGGTTATGCACGTAAGGTGTTTGATGAAATTTGTGAAAGAGATCTGGTGTCGTGGAATTCGATGATTTCAGGGTATTCGAAGATGGGTTTTGCACAAGAGGCAGTGAGGTTGTTTGTGGAAATGAGAGTGCAAGGGTTTGAGCCTGATGAGATGACGTTGGTGAGTGTTCTTCGGGCATGTGGGGACTTGGGGGATTTGAGTTTGGGGAAGTGGGTGGAAGGGTTTGTTGCTGAGAAGAAGATAGAGTTGAATGCATATGTAGGATCTGCTTTGATTGACATGTATGGGAAGTGTGGGGATTTGATGTCAGCCAGGAGAGTCTTTGAGGCAATGACAAAGAAAGATGTTGTCATTTGGAATGCCATGATCACAGGGTAATTAGCTATTTTTTATGCTTTGTAAGCTTAAGTGATAGCTTTTTTGGGTTAATTTTTGGAAACTCTGTATTTACATTTCTATTTGTCTTTAATAATTGCGATACACTGGCATTAGGTCCATGCTACCTTCAGATCCCTAGACTGAGTGGCGAGTTGCCCATGATGTACCATATGTTTATTATTAAAAAGATCTTTAGAAGTAACCTGCTATTCTAGTTCTTCTGAAATATTTAGGTCTAAAAACCAAATCCTCATAAGCACGTACACACAAAGGAAATTAGTTAATGTACTTTAAATAACTGCATAAATTGGACGCTTTGACGACCATGTATTAATTTGTTCTTGATTCGCATCACAGATATGCACAGAATGGAGCATCAGATGAGGCAATTACACTATTCAATGACATGAGAGAAACAGGTTCAAATCCAGATAAAGTCACAATGATAGGTGTGCTGTCTGCATGTGCTTCAATTGGAGCCCTTGATTTGGGAAAATGGGTTGAGACATATGCATTACAGAGAGGCTTTCAACATGATGTCTATGTTGCTAGTGCCTTAATCGATATGTATGCAAAGTGTGGGAGCTTGGACGATGCATTAAGAGTTTTTGAAAATATGCCTCATAAAAATGAGGTCTCTTGGAATGCCATGATCTCTGCACTTGCTTTTCATGGGAGAGCTCAGGAAGCATTATCATTATTCAGGCGAATGAGAAATGATGGCACTGTGCAACCAAATGGCATCACATTTGTAGGAGTACTTTCTGCGTGTGTGCATGCTGGATTGGTTGATGAGGGCTGTCAGTTGTTTGATTCAATGAACACCTCATTTGGATTGGCGCCAAAGATTGAGCATTATTCTTGTATGGTTGATCTTTTGGCACGTGCAGGACATCTGAACGAAGCTTGGGACTTCATTGAGAAGATGCCTGGAAAACCAGATGAAATTGTACTTGGGGCATTGCTTGGTGCCTGTCAGAAGCGCAGAAATGTAGATGTAGGTGAACGAGTGAGTAAATTGCTTTTAGAGATGGAGCCGTCAAATTCTGGAAACTATATTATTTCATCTAAGATATATGCAAATTTGAGAAGGTGGGATGACTCGGCAAAAATAAGGGTGTTGATGAGAAGGCGTGGTGTTGCTAAGATCCCTGGTTGTAGCTGGGTTGAGATCGGAGTGCAAGTTCATGAGTTTCATGCTGGTGATAGCTTACATCATCATTCAATAGAGATCTATGAAATACTGAATGAGGAAATGAAGAGGGAAGGCTACGTTCCCAAGGTTGACTGTACATAGAGATGGAAGGTCGAATAACTTGCTTGCTTCAATTTTAAGAGGGGGAGTTTAGAATGAGAAAAGGAAGCATTTGGCTGCAGTTTCTACTCGAAATTATGAATGGAAGAAAGAAGAAGCTACACACTAGGTAAACAGGCCTTTCAAATAAAAATACTCACAATTCCTTTGTAAAAAACTTAAGGGTATAGCTACACCTACATATATAGGTATTCATAGAGACTTCTTGACTAATGCTGCTCCTAGGTATTAGTAATCCCAAACTATGAAAATTCTAAAATCCATAATTAGAAAGCAAACAACTTTCTAAATAAGAAAATTCCTAATGAAAATATTAGAAAAAAAAGGGTTCCTGAAGACTATTAAAATCCTATATTTCCTAAATAGGAAGGTGCATAATATTCCTAAATAGATAAACTTAAGTGAAAATCCGAATTATCAAAATTAGGAATTGCAGTAAAATAACTTGTGTCTTTTTTTGTGGGCTACACCCGCTTTTGAGTGTTTCTTTTCCCCTGCAAAACAAGAGCAATTGTCTAAATGTCATTTGCATTTGCTGTAAAATGATTCACTTTTGTTTTGGAAAAATGACAAGAATTTTAGATTTCAAGAATAAGGAATGATATTGAAGATTTGAAAATTATTAAAACACACAATTTCTTTTCTGACTTATGTCGTTCATCATATTCATTAGTTCAGTAAGCTCTTTTTTTGTAAAATTTTTAAATTGCTAAAGATGTGGAAAATGACTTCATATGTAATTTTACAAATCCCTTTTTCTGGATAAACTGTTAATACTTGGGTATAAATTGCCTCGTGTGGTATAAAGTAGTATCTAGTGTTGTTCCCCTGGGTGGAAACTTGGAAACTTGGAAACTCAGAACTTCTTTCAATTTTTTTTTATTCATTTAATGTTACTCTGTCTCTGTCTGCCCCCTCTCCCCATGGCAAGAATTGAGAGATTTCATTAACCTAAATTATTCTTAATGATTCTTACAGGTTTATCATGGGAATAATTCAAGTCCAAGCAGCTCAACTGTAATTTCACTTAAGGAAATGTAAAACTTAGTCCTCTATCCTTCCCTTGTTACCCCAGTTTTCTTTTTGTCCAGGCTAGCTTTGTAGCTGCAAATATACGATAGAAGGAAATGCTTGGAAGAGTAAAATCTGGAAATGCATTCTGCTTGGAAGAGTAAAATCTGGAAATGCATTCTGCCAGAGTTTAAGAAGTGAGAGGTAAATGAAGTTCTATTTCAATTGCTTTCATACTTTTCATGCGTTTTGTTTTTGGTGTTTGTTAATGTTTATATAGATCTATCATGCCTTTTACTTCTCACCTGTGATCATTTCTGCTTAATGAGTTGTATTCTTGTTCAATCATTTCTTGTTAGAGCACCTGTCCATGTGTTTTACCTGCTTTATAAGAGGCCAGTAAGCTACTAAAGGAGACAGTTGTGCTTAGGATGACTATGCTTTGAATGCTATGATCTGTCACCTGCACTGGTTTTACTGTTTGAAACTTTTCAGTAAAGGAAAGAAAATAAATCATATAATTTCGCATTTCAATGTGCTATCCTTCTGTTTTAATTTTTTTTTTTAAATTTTTGGTCTAGGTTAGACTATATGGTCATTTGAGCTATTCATCAATCATATAGTGTGTCTTATGGGGTTATTTATGAAGGTTTTTTTTTTAAAAAAAAAATTTGGGAAGAGATTCTCTCTCTCACTATGGATTCTGATTATATCAAGCTATGCTTGCACATTAGTGTTGTAGCTTGGAAATCAGAGATTTTAGATCCAAGCCTGATAAAGTAACTTTAATGATCATCCCTAGAATGTGATGACCTTGAAATTAGAGTATGAGTTAGGAAGTGGCCTGAGAGGTTAATGTCAAAAGTGCAACGAAATCATGAAATTTTTAGAAATACAGGTTATAGTTTGTAGAACTGAAGAAATTATGGTAACAAATGACTGCAGCTACTAGCCTCACATTACGATTGGGGAACAAATGGGTTTAAAAATGTGTTATATCCATGATGCTGCTCACTGGATGTTGAACTATCATACCCAATATTTCCATAATTGTATGGAGAAGTATAACTATCTCCCCTCTACTTGACTCATAATTACATCTTTGTTGTCTTGGTGTAAAACTAGGTGGAAGAGTACTAGTAGACCCATGATGAGTAAATTTCCCTCTGGATTTTTGTTGATGCCCATAACTTTGTCTCACTTGCAATAGCAGGACCAAAGTTCTCATTGAATGATTTACTTCCGTTAGGACCACTACCTCTTGTAATACCACAAGAACCATTATCATCATCACTATCACCATCACCACCACCACTGTCATTTGATGATCACTTATGTGTTGCGAACATCAACACTATATTGAAATGGAGGAGCCACCCCTAACTCTTGGTTAGTGATATCAGTAATACTAGTATGTTCATCTTCTATATTATTCAATCAATCAACATCTTCTCCATCAAGGACAAGAACCTCTTGTTCCTCAATTCATGGTGACAATGAATCTCCTCAATTCATGGTGACAATGAATCATGCTCTTCAAAAATATAATCCAAATTGATTGGATTAAAAATAGTCTCAAACTCCTCTCTGATCTTTATTGTTAAATGGCGCAATTTCAGCTTCAAGTTATAATGCACATAGACTAGATAATATAATTTTTGATATTTCAACCTATTTCTAGTCTTGTTGTGTATCAAGCTGAAAGTGCTCCAATTTATTTCACAGTTTGTTGTTGATGATGTTTGACTTAAAACTCTTATTGCAATCTTTTGAAATTCAAGTGCACTTTATCCAAAATGTATCCACCACTCAACTACAATATAAAATATTTGTGTATAAATTTAATAAATGTTGCCAAAATTTTTGTATTTAAAAAAAAAATAATTTTGTCTCAATTTACCTGGAGGTATACTCTTAATTGCCTTTTACGCAATAGATGATCCAAATGATTATTCCTTTTCTTCAAAGTGAACCTCTAAATGTTCATAATTAAATATCATCAATCACTCTAATATTAGCTAGTAATTTATAAATATTGACATTTACATGAAAAGAAGAAAACTTGCCTGATTTGAAGCTTTAACTTGAGCATCCTCATCATACTCTAACCTTTTAATCACATTTTTTGCTCCTTGCATTACATCACGCGATCACTTGGAAAGTCATATTTCATAATATTAAAACTGAGGGTTAAAGTAATGAAAAAAAAAAAAATCCAATGGTAAAAACCTATAATCATATGTACTTATATATGCAAATATGAAAAATGAAGAATATTTATACATGGGGACATAAAAAATGGATTCTATCAACTTGTTTCGACCTAGGATAATATGCTCATGAGCTTCGTCTTGGGGTTTTTACTTAACTAAGGTTAAAAAAAAAAAAAATTATGTATATAGGTGTGTTGTGGTAACATTTTTCCAACTATGCTTTTTTTTGACAGGTGAAAGATAATCAGATTTTAGCCATGCAAGGTCGACAGTCATACTATCGACAATTGTGCAACAGTATGGTCGACAGTCTAACTGTTGACCATACTATTCGTTTATTTTTTTTAATAAACATAAAGAAAGTCACTACTATAATTAACAACCTTCTTGTTTTATTATTATTTTAAAAAAAAAAAGAACGCTAGTGTAAGTAGCGAGCTGTTTTTTTTAATAGATAAACTAGTTTGCTTGTATAATAATTAACGACACATTTTTTTTATAATAAAAATTACTAGCTACCAGCGATCAATTTTATATATATATATAAATAATAATAAAACAAGAAGGTTGCTAATTAATAAAACAAGAAAGTTGCTATATATATATATAGTTGCTATATATATGTTGCTATATATATATATATATATATATATATATATATATATATATATATATAACAACATATATATAGCAACTATATATATATATAGC
>CATKHJ010786225.1:0-10952 GCA_949750685.1 Vernicia montana | reverse complement strand
GAGGGAAAAAATAAATAAAAAGACTAATCCCAAAGAGGGAAAAATAAATTAAATAAATAAATAAAAAAGAAAGAAAGGAAAAGAAGCTTACCTTGCGCTTGAGCGGCTTTAGAGACTTGGCGGTGGGCTTGCCTCGGATGGCGGGGAACTTGCCTCGGACGGCGTGAAGAGGGTCGGCTCGGGAAGTCGCAACCCAATTTGCTTTGCAAAGCAAGGAGCAGTAGCAAAGCAAAAATAAAATAAAAAGAAAACGAAAAGAAAATTTAAAACTAGGAAGCTCGTTCATTGGCGGACCAAGCTTAGGGGATGGCTCGCTTGATGCAAAGGCTAATCAAGTAAGTCAATGGATTTAAAGGTGATCCCGGGGTGGAGAATGATGGGTGGGGGGGCCCCTATATATAGGGTGAAGGTTGGGGGGTGAACTAGAGAAGTTCCGATGTGGGATTTGGGAAAAACTGAAGAAAAACTCGAAAATCCGCTACTGCTGCCGCAGGATGGCTCTGCGGTTCCGCAGAGGCCACCTGCGGCAACAAAGTTGCTGCCGCAGAAGCTCCCTGCGGCAACCGCAAGCATTCCTGCTGTTTCCGCAGGTGCTTCTGCGGCAACCGCAAGGCAGACTCCTCTTTTTTTTTTTTTTTATCTTTCAATATTATTTTATTATTTATTATTATTATTTCGGGGGTGTAAAATTAAGGGTTGACAATCACCGCCCTGGTAATTGACTTTTTTTAAAAAGTTATTTGGAGCTTTTGTTTTAGTACCTATGTCAGTTTGGTGTGTTTGTCATATCGGTTTTTTTTTTTTTAAATGCTCAAAAAGAGAAAAAAGGAAAGAAAGGGCAAGAGAGTTACAAAACAAGAAATAGAAACCCACATTGGTATATCTGGATATTTATATTTCTCACTTGCATTCCACAAATTTTTGTAAAGTTTTGCTTTTTAATTTATTGTGTTTCTGCAAATTTTTAACCCATCTTTTGTTTCACATTTGTAACTTAACTGGGTTCCATCTCATCTCATGGTTTGTTTTGGTCTTCAGTCAAAGGTATTTGATCTGGGTTTTTGTTCTTTTAAATTATATTTTATATTTTGAAATTTTATGGGAATTTTGGATTTAATTCTTTGATGGGTTGCTCATATTTGGAATCCTTTGGGTTGGGTATAGAACCATGGAGAATTGAAGATGATCAGGGTAGACAGGGAGTACAATTACATGGTAATTAATTGTTTTTTTTTTTCTGCGATTATTTTCCTTTATAGTTCCATGGTCAATATTAAGCTATGGCAATCATGTCCCTGTGCATTGAAAAGTAGCATGATTGTGAATCTCAAATACAGAAAATTAAATGAAAATCTCAAATAGAGAAAATTAAATGAAACATTACTGCAAATTTTTATTGTTGGAAACATTATTTTTTGAGCAATTTATGGCTTTGTATTTGGGCAAATTGCATCTGTCATGTGCTTTTTGGAGAACTGATAAATCATGATGATTTTTGTAAATATTTTGTTATTTTGTTGGTTTGGACATAAACTTTTAATTGTTAACTTATTTGGTGACTATTGGACATAAACTGACAAATATTTCCAGAAATATTTCATCAAAAAATCACTTGATATATATATATATATAGGAAAAAATTGCTTGATGTTTAGTTGTAAACCATAAAATTAAAATTGTTGACTGATGATTTCTTTCTCTTTGTCTCTAGGCTGTGTCTCTTTCTCTAGAATATCATTATTGGAGGTATTTGCTAAATTTTAACTTTCTGGGTTAATGTAGTTTTGTTGATGTTATTGCTTTAACTACTGGGATTTTTATTATATATGGATTTAGTTTCAATCTTATTACATCACTTGCAAGGTTGTGGCCATATCGCCTTTGATAAAATGTCTTGGTGTAAGTTTCTTGAATTACTAGAATATATACGGAGGACTGATGATTTAGGTTGTCATGAAATTGGTAGACCCACATGTTGATCTAAGCAACTATGGGTCCAAACTTATTTACTTTAAATTCATTTCTTTATTCAAGTAAGGTTCGGCTTTTTTCTTGCAGAATCAAAGTTTTATTTTCTTGATTTTCTTTAATTTTTTTTCCTTTTCTTTACTGATTTATTTCTTTCCATAGAAAATATTAGGAGTTTTATGCATTTTTATATTTGGGATTTTGAAAGCATGACTGCCTCTTAATTGGTCATAAAATTATTAAGGATTTTCTTAGCATGTAATATGGATCTTTTGAAAGTTAGTATTGCAATATTGATCTTTTGATTTGATCCATTGTCTTTCCATGTTTATTGATTAGGCTGAATATTGTATTGGAGGCATAGTTTCTCCAAGGTGAGCTCTTAATTTATTTGTCCTTTTTCGTTGTTGGATTGAAATTAGCAAAAAAAAATAAAAAAAAGTGATCCAGAATGCTGTGTAGTAATGACATTGAAATGTGGATCAATAAAACTGTTTTATTGTGTTTTAATGTTTGAATGTTGTTCTGGTCATTAGGGATAAGCCCCAGCTTTCATTGTTGATTATCTGCTGAATGGATATCAAAATGAATTTGGTTTAAAATCTAAAGACTCTGAGACAACTATTAATATTCAAGATAAAACAGTATGAACGCTTGATACACTAATTTGTTTTTTCTCTAAAATTTCCTTTTTATCTTTAGAGTTATTAACATGGTCAATCTCCTTGCTAATTATGAAAATGATATTTTGTGTTTTGGCAGTATGTGATTGGTGGTAGTGATGATGAATTCCCATCATCTATTGGAGTTCGAATTTTTGATAAAGCTACTGGGAATTGGTGAGCTTATAACTTTTCTTATGTGATAGTTTATTTGTGTTGGAATGTTTAGAGCTGAGATTGCTAATTTTTGAATAATTTATTTATATGATCAAAGAATCAATAATTCTTTAGTTTTTGAATTTAAATATTATTTAATATTAAAAATATTAAATTACTTTACTAAGTATGGATAGTTTGTCTAATTAATAAATATTCATGGTATAAATACATCTTTTCAATTTTGATGTGTATACATATATTGATTAGTTTTGTTATGATTATCTTGCTAACAAACCGTTTATACTATTTTTTTTTCACTCTTTAAGTATTTTACTTTATATAGCATATGACATATTTGGTTAATTAAAAATATTTTATTTCATAATTTTTTTTTGATGTTTTAGCTTTTTAATTTAATATGAAGGTAAAATAATAATAACCAGGGGCAGACTTATACCTTAGGTTGAGATAAAACTATGTAATTTTTGGGACAAAGCGCTCTCTCTCTCTGTCTCTTTATTAGTTTTTATTTTTTTGGGACAAAGCTATGCAATTTTTCCCCATGATTTTATTTTATTCTGTTAAATTTTACTCTTTTTGTGTATTTTCAAGTTGTTAAATTTCATAGATAATTGTAATCTAAATATGTAAAGCTTTTGTTGATGGTATGATATTTTGTTTATTTAGGATATTGTAATAGCAGTGGAGATTGATAGGTTTTCTTGAAAATTTAATTATTTTATTTTCTTAGAGTATATTTAAGTTTTATTTGATTTTTTTTTTTAAAGCCTTAGTTTGAAGTTTGGTGGTTGTATACATTGTTATTTGACCAATTTTCACATAATTACTCTTTTTTTGATTAATTTTAAGATATAACATAATATTAAACCCGCAGCATCGAGCGGGCAGCTTACTAGTCTACATATATAAAAGAGAAAACAGAATGCACAGTGAAATTGAAATTGAATTTCAATGTTCATTATTCTAGATTTATCCTCCAATTTGCTTTAAATTGATTCAAAACGGCAGCGTTTAGTAGGCATTTTTTGTCTTAAAATTAATTGGACGATGATGTCTTGATTTGCTTTGGTTTTAATTTCCAAAACGACATCATTTGAAAAGGCAATTGTCTTTTTGCAAAGTTCTGTGGACCTCACATTAAAAGTGATGACAACTTTTTAAGGGTAATAGAGTAATTTCATCATAATCACATTGAAATTTACTTTTCGTCCTTTCTTGCTGGAAGGCAGTCTACGAAAACGGCACCATTTAAGGCTAAAACACAGTCGTTTTGTCGGGCTTTTTTTGTCTTTTCAATATGCTGTAATTGTCAATTCAAACCCTAGACTCTTGCTATTCCTACTCTCATATGCTTTCTATTTTCTCTGCGCCGTTCTTATCTCTTCTGTGAGAAAATCTGAGTTTTCTTTTGTACTTTTTCGATTTGGTTTTTGTATTGTTAGTTGGTGAAGATGCATTCAAGTCACTTGCTTATTGAAAAACCGATAAGAATGGGCTTCAATTTTTTAGCCATCAAAAGCTGAGTATTATTATTATTATTATTATTATTATTTATCTTCAATCGGTTTTGTTTTTTTCTAGATCTGTAATTTTGTTTTTGAATAAGAAATTTTGGTTAATTTTGCAAAACTTTTTTCGGCTTTGATGAAGATTGTAGGAACTCTAGGCCTAAGTCTCGATCGGTTGAGGTTATTTCTGGTTGCCTTAAGGCTGTAATGTCCGGTGAGTTTCATTTTCAATTGTGATGTTAATTATGACATGATGGTCATGATTCACCTCCCATTATTCGTGTCTTTGTTGATGGTTAATTATTCGTGTTTTCTGTTATTTTCCACTTTGAAATTTTGCAGGAATCAATCATCTAAAAAATTAACGAAGGTATGTAAATATATTTATTATAATTCTTTCCTACATATTTTTGAGTTTTAACAAAAAAATTTCACTTTTCACTATTTGTTATTATTGGTTTGTTAACACTCTTAAAACTGTAAAATCTACCCAAGCATAATGAATTTTCTTTACATAGCTAGAAAACAAACATCAAATACGATTTTTGAATGTTAGTCTTCGGATACCCAGTGTTTGTGAACTGCATTATAACTGGGAAGCAGGAGGTTATTTTGGTCCAAGCATACAATTCCTACCCTGTTATTTGACTAGAAGAGCATCATCTAAATTTTTCTTCAATTTTTTTTTTTGTACTGTCAAATTTACTAGCATGGCACACATACTGGGACTAGATACCAAATATATAAATTTTAATTGATGTTAATTTTTTTCACTTTATTTTTTTGGTTATTTATTTGAAATTTTGATGAAATTTTAGCAGTCTCTTTTGTAATATAGACATTACTTATAAAAAAATATTTATCATATAGTTGAAATGTTTAAGAGTTTCATTAAAATCTTCGTCGTCTTCTTTTTTCAAAATTTATTTTCCTTCAATATAATTTTTATTGAGTTTTCATGATTAAAAAGGAACTAAGAACCTTTCTCATTAGGTAAAATCTCCATACTCCTCATCTCATATGTGTATTATTACCTTCCTGGTTTTGTCAATTAGATTTGTTGTTTGATATTGATAAATAAAAGATATGAGTTTGTTAATTTGAGTCTATTGTTATGATTTACTTTGTTTTCTCTTATTTTCATTGTATTGGAATGGGTTATAGCTTGTTAGTCAATTTTCCGGTCTTGTGTATTGTTGGAATGAGGATTTTAACTTGTTTAGTATGATTTGTCTGGTCTTCTTGTTGCTTTGATGGGGATTTGAATCTCTTTAATATGTGTTCCTTGTTTTAATGTTGCAGAAATGAGGGATATGGTTTGGTTATGTCGGATTTTCTCGTTTTTAGGAGGAAATACTAGTTTGCTTGATCTGATTTTCATACTTTAATATTGCTGGGATAAATTTATGTTTTAAAAATGGATTGATTTTCATTTTCCAATGTTTCTGGATTAAATTTGCATGTTTGTGATGGGTTTGACTATACTAATTAAGTGATTTTAGGTCATCGCTGCAATTTTGAGCTTATCTTCTGGCTGCGAATGAATAGTTTGTTGTTGAGTTTGCGTTTCCATTCTAATAATATTTCTATCTTGTCATTCTTCGATTTTAATTTCATTTTCTGCAAATTATTTGTTGGCCGTTGTCCTCTCTTGCTTCTTTTTTTTTACTTTTTAATTCATTTTTTTCCTCAGAAGAATGGCGTTGTAGTATTTTGAAAAAATGATCTAGGAGTTTAGCCATTATATTCAAAACCTGTTGGCAAAAAATGTTATGAAGTATGTAGGTCGTCAAGACACCACTTATAGATTTCTATCATTCCTGTTACGGGATAAAAATTTATTGATTGATGTTAGAGTGGAGAACTTAAGAAAACGTGGTCGAGAAAAAAAAAGTATGTTACGTTTAGCGAGTTTGGTTTTGTATATGATCGTACTCCACATGTGCACAAGTGATGTATTTTTGATTTTTTTCTGAAATACAATGTGCGCGTGACAGAGAATGTGCATGATATTCACTGTTGAAGGAGCCTATTAGCTTGGTATATTATCTATCAAATACACCAAGAATACAAGGCTAATTTGATGGATCGTATAAGTATGATGGTGGAGTTGGTAGTGCAAGTGCCGTTCTAAGAAAGGGTTCAACCATCATTGGTATCGAATTTCTTAGAGTAGAAATAGCCAAATCTCCGTTGTAAATGGAGTTGTTCTTAAAGTTGGCACAACGAAAATGAATAAAAGATAAGTTTGGCAATTTAGGAGATAATTTAGAGATTATAAGAGATTTGCTATACTCTAGGTCATTGTTAGAAGGAGGAAACAAGTCACGAGAAGTCAATGATTTAATTGTGGTGATTGTGTCACTTCTGCAAGAATTTGATGACTTTGAATCTCGGTGGCAGTATAGAGAAGCAAATATGTTAGCACACAAGCTGACTAGTCATGTAGTCTCCCCTTCTAGATTTAGCTTAGTCAAAGTAAATCCTGATCGGTCAACACTTAAAGTAATTAAGCGAAAGCTGATACACGTTCTAGAAGATGTTGTATTTCATGATTCATTAGGAAAGCCCTTAATTCACTAGATTTCGAAAAAAGGGATTTCCTAATGAATCATGAAATGCAACACATTCTAGAGCGTGTATCAGCTTTTGCTTAATTACTGTAATTGTTGAACGACCAGGATTTACTTTGACTAAGCTAAATCTAGAAGGGGAGACTACATGACTAATCAGCTTGTGTGCTAAGATATTTGCTTCTCTGTACTGCCACCGAGGTTCAAGTCATCAAATTCTTGCAGAAGTGACCCAATCATCACAATTAAATCATTGACTTCTCGTGACTTTTTTCCTCCTTCTAACAATGACTTAGAGCATAGCAAATCTCTTATAATCTCTAAATTGTCTCCTAAATTGCCAAACTTATCTTTTATTCCTTTTCGTTGTGCCAACTTTAGGAACAACTCCATTTGCAACGGAGATTTTGGCTATTTCTACTAAGAAATTCGATGCCAATGATGGTTGAACCCCTTCTTAGAAAAACATATGCACCACTAACTCCACCATCATCCTTATACGATCCATCAAATGAGCCTTATATTCTTAGTGTATTTGATGGATAATACATCAAGCTGATAGGCTCCTTCAACAATGAAGGCTCTTGTACATTCTCTATCACGCGCACATTCTATTTCTAAAAAAAATTAAAATTACATTGCTTGTGCACCCGTGGAGTAGGATCATGTACAAAACCAAACTCACTGAGCGTAACACACCTTTTATTTTTTTTCTCGACCAAGTTTTCTTAAATTCTCTACTCTACCATCAATCAACAAATTTTTATCCCGTAACACGGATAATATAAATCTTTAAGTGGTGTCTTGACGATCAATATACTTCATAATATCTTAGGCCAATAAGCTTTGAATATGATGGCTGAACTCCAAGATATTTTTTTCAAAATACTCCAACTCCATTGTTCTGAGGAAAAGAATGAATTAAAATGTATAAAAAAATAAGAAGCAGGAGATGACAGCGGTCAACAAATAGTTTGCAGAAAATGGAATTAAAATCGAAGAAAAATGACAAGATAGAAATATTATTAGGATGGAAACGAAAACGGAAACTCAACAACAAACTATTCATTCGCAGCCAAGAGATAAGCATAAAATTGCAGCGATGACCTAAAATCACCTAATTATTATTGTCAGACCTATCACAAACATGCAAATTTAATCCAGAAACATTGGAAAATGAAAATCAATCTATTTTTAAAATATAAATTTATCATAGCAATATTAAAGTATGAAAATTAGATCCAGCAAATTAGTATTTCTTACCAAAAATGAGAAAATCCGACACATTAAAGAGATTCAAATTCCCATCAAAGCAACAAGAAGACCAGACAAATTCACTACCATGAGGGATATGGTTTGGTTCTGTCGGATTTTCTCGTTTTTGGGAGGAAATACTAGTTTGCTGGATCTGATTTTCATACTTTAATATTGCTGAGATAAATTTATGTTTTAAAAATGGATTGATTTTCATTTTCCAATGTTTCTGGATTAAATTTGTATGTTTGTGATGGGTCTGATTACACTAATTAGGTGATTTTAGGTCATCGCTGCAATTTTGTGCTTATCTCTTGGCTGCGAATGAATAGTTTGTTGTTGAGTTTGCATTTCCATCCTAATAATATTTCTATCTTGTTATTCTTCGATTTTGATTCCATTTTTTGCAAACTATTTGTTGACCGTTGTCATCTCTTCTATTTTTTTACTTTTTAATTCATTTTTTTCCTCAGAACAATGGCGTTGTAGTATTTTGAAAAATTGATCTTGGAGTTTAGCCATTATATTCAAGACCTGTTGGCAATAGATTTATCAAGTATGTTGGTCGTCAAGACACCACTTATAGATTTTTATCATTCGTGTTACGGGATAAAAATTTGTTGATTGATGTTAGAGTGGAGAACTTGAGAAAACGTGGTCGAAAAAAAAAAGTGTGTTACGTTTAGTCAGTTTGGTTTTGTACATGATCGTACTCCACAGGTGCACAAGTGATGTATTTTTGATTTTTTTTTTGAAATACAATGTGCGCGTGATAGAGAATGTACATGATCATTCACTGTTGAAGGAGCCTATCAGCTTGGAATATTATCTATTAAATACACCAAGAATACAACGCTAATTTGATGGATCGTACAAGTATGATGGTGGAGTTGGTGGTGTAAGTGCCGTTCTAAGAAGGGGTTCAACTATCATTGGCATCGAGTTTCTTAGAGTAGAAATAGCCAAATCTCCGTTGCAAATGGAGTTGTTCCTAAAGTTGGCATAACGAAAATGAATAAAAGATAAGTTTGGCAATTTAGGAGACAATTTAAAGATTATAAGAGATTTGCTATGCTCTAGGTCATTGTTAGGAGGAGGAAAAAAGTCACGAGAAGTCAATAATTTAATTGTGGTGATTGTGTTACTTTTGCAAAAATTTGATGACTTTGAATCTCGGTGGCAGTACAGAGAAGCAAATATGTTAGCACACAAGCTGACTAGTCTTGTAGTCTCACCTTCTAGATTTAGCTTAGTCAAAGTAAATTCTGATCGGTCAACAATTACAGTATTTAAGCGAAAGCTGATACACGTTCTAGAAGATGTTGCATTTTATGATTCATTAGGAAATCCCATAATTCACTAGATTTCGAAAAAAGGGATTTTCTAATGAATCATGAAATGCAACACATTCTATTGCGTGTATCAGCTTTCGCTTAATTACTGTAATTGTTGACCGACCAGGATTTACTTTGACTAAACTAAATCTAGAAGGGGAGACTACATGACTAGTCAGCTTGTGTGCTAACATATTTGCTTCTCTGTACTGCCACCGAGGTTTAAGTCATCAAATTCTTGCAGAAGTGACTCAATCACCACAATTAAATCATTGACTTCTCGTGACTTTTTTCCTCCTTCTAACAATGACTTAGAGCATATCAAATCTCTTATAATCTCTAAATTGTCTCCTAAATTGCCAAACTTATCTTTTATTCCTTTTCGTTGTGTCAACTTTTGAAACAACTCCATTTGCAACGGAGTTTTGGCTATTTCTACTAAGAAATTCGATGCCAATGATGGTTGAATCCCTTTTTAGAAAAACATATGCACCACTAACTCCATCATCTTTATACGATCCATCAAATGAGCCTTATATTTTTAGTGTATTTGATGGATAATACACCAAGCTGATAGGGTCCTTCAACAATGAATGCTCTTGTACATTCTCTATCACACGCACATTCTATTTTTGAAAAAAATTAAAATTACATTGCTTGTGCACCCGTGGAGTAGGATTATGTACAAAACCAAACTCACTGAGCGTAACACACCTTTTATTTTTTTTCTCGACCAAGTTTTTTTAAATTCTCTACTCTACCATCAATAAACAAATTTTTATCCCGTAAAACAGATGATAGAAATCTATAAGTGGTGTCCTGACAATCAACATACTTCATAATATATTAGGCCAATAAGCTTTGAATATGATGGCTGAACTTTAAGATAATTTTTTCAAAATGCTCCAACTCCATTGTTCTAAGGAAAATAATGAATTAAAAAGTAAAAAAACAAAAAGAAGCAGGAGAGGACAACGGTCAACAAATAGTTTACAGAAAATGGAATTAAAATCAAAGAAAAATGACAGGATAGAAATATTATAAGGATGGAAACGTAAACTCAACAACAAATTATTCATTCGCAGCCAAGAGATAAACACAAAATTGCAGCGATGACCTAAAATCACCTAATTAGTGTAGTCAGACCTATCACAAACATGTAAATTTAATCCAGAAACATTGGAAAATAAAAATCAATCCATTTTTAAAACATAAATCTATCTCAGCAATATTAAATTGTGAAAATCAGATCAAGCAAACTAATATTTCCTATTAAAAACGTGAAAATCCGACACATTAAAGAGATTCAAATCCCCATAAAAGCAACAAGAAGACCAGACAAATTCACTACCATGAGGGATATGGTTTGGTTCTGTCGGATTTTCTCGTTTTTGGGAGGAAATACTAGTTTGCTGGATCTGATTTTCATACTTTAATATTGCTGGGATAGATTTATGTTTTAAAAATGGATTG
>CATKHJ010786139.1:0-13405 GCA_949750685.1 Vernicia montana | reverse complement strand
AAAGCGCCACAGACGGCGCCTAAATCCGGGGTTCCTACCAAAAGTTACAAGCAATTCAAAAAGTTTCCATAAATGGAAAAACGGCAAAAATAAGGGCCCAAATGAAGGAATTTGGCCGAAAAACGACGTCGCTCATTGCCAGAGGCAATGATTCGGATCCGTTACAACATTTCCCTTTGGATCAAGTACCTGCAAGGCCCAAAATTTACAGCTGTCCCGGGCCGCTATTTCTTCTGCTTGGCCCGCTGCTTGTCTAGGCGGCCTAGGAACCCTTCTGCAAAGGCCTCCACGTCAGATTTAGTTTAATTGAAATTGTATTTGAGTAATTAAAGGAATTATGAACATAAATTGGTCTGAAATGGAACCCCTGCTTTAGGTTGGTAAGAGTTATTGGAAAGATTTTGATAATTCAAGATTTTTGTTTAATTGAGGAGAAAATAAGTTGAATTGAAAATTCAATTGGGGAATTGGTGAATTAATGGATAAATTTGTCAAGGTTTCACTTAGGAGACCAAGTGCCCTAGGACACATGAACCCGATCAATTTTGCTTATCATTATGTAATTACAAGTACAAGTTATCACGATATCAAGTTATCATGTCATCAAATTAACAAGTTGATTTATGTCTCATACGTGAACTATGTCATGTTAATAATATTATTAAACTTTATTCCTAATATTTTACTTAAGATGTGCAAGTTTATAAAATATAATTTCATGACTGCATTTTCACGTACATAATACATATTATTTATTCACTGAGTTTCATACTCACCTCACTTTCCTAAAATTTTCAGGTGTAAGTTAAGTGCAGTCAGTATTCCTCGTTCTTTCTTTCTTCATCAAGGAACTACAAGCTAATTTAAAGTTTTATGTTTTGAAGACCTTTAGTTCTAGTTGCTCCCATGGTGTATAGACTTAGAGTTGGTATTGGAAGTGTAATATTGTGTAGGTTGAGATCTTGGGTAAGTATTGTATAAGTGTGATAATTGGTGCATGATACCATGTTGGTCATATATTTAAGTTCATGGGTTCTACAAGTTTTTGGTGCCCTTTTGGCTACCCATGCCCTAAAACCGTCGCGGCTCTCAAAGTGAGTCATGACAATAATGAGCCAAACCCACTATCGATCTATCGATCCGTGAATGGGACAGAAATCACAGAGAAACACCAATCTCAACAAAGATAGATCTCGCTAGCAGGAGGTGTCACTGTGATTGGCAAACGAAAAGAACAAAAGATGTCGAGATCTGAACCAGGAGACTTCACCGCTGACAACAACAAACTCTTCCCCTCCCCACTAGCAACCTTTCCTAAATTTCTCCTTTAAGAAGTGAAATTGGTGGGAAGGCTGGACGAAACTGGAGCTATCCACGACAAAACTATCGCTGAGCATCCAAATACAAAGATTCAAACACCCAAACTCGAAAGAATCGGGAGACAAAAAGAGCCTAAACCAGGCGATAGATAACAAAAAAGCTAACAAAAAAAAAAGGAAAAAAGGAAAAAAAATTAAAATAAAGGAGGAAACTGGGATTCCCTCTGGTGGCAAAATCCACCGGAGGTTTCCCCTAGTTTAGGCCCCAGCAGCGGGGGTAGAGGTAGTAGGAAATAAAGAATACCCTAGCAGAGAGACTCGCAAACAGAGTGAAATGATTTTTGCCTATTGTATATGTCCTTTATATCATTCATCATAATACTCTTTCATATATATGCATGGGAAACCTTTTTTATTTTAAGGGTCTATGGGGCTATAAGGGTCTTTTAATGTCTTCTTTTTTCTTTTCATCGTAGTTATTTCAAAAAGAGATTTCACATCAAGATCGAAAGAAAGCTCCTTAATCGACTTCTCAACCGGGACTCTAAGTCGATCTTGACTAAGCTATACCACATGTGGCAATCAAATCTTTTGATAAGGACTACCAAATATTGATCAAAGGAGAAATAAGTTATGCCTATAGATTGATATTGACACATCTAAAAGATTTTTTACTAAATCTATTTATGCATCGAATTTGAATTTGAGAAATATCAAAATTTTCAAAAATACAATCTACTCTACTCATAATTTTTTTTCACAAATCAAAGGCTACTACCCAACCCATGAACAAAGTCGGATATTCACATAAGTACAAGTGTAATGGATGCAATACTTCATGTTAATTGAATTAATTAGGATTCTCAGTTACTGCCCTAGCAACAGTTCAATAAAAATTTAAGCTAAAAAAAAAAAAAATTCATATTGTAAATCGGCTTATTAGCTTAGCAGATCAAAGACAATAAGAAAAAATACAAAGCAATAAAGTAAATAGAGATAGAAGAAAATATGTAGAGAGAAAAGAGACTTCAAACTCTTTTTGTTAGATTAACCTTAGCTTCTCTTATATAGAGGAATAACTAGGGTTTTGGTATATACAACATTACTGAAATAGCCATATACTATAATCTTTCTAAAATATATACTCAAGGATGTTTAAGTAATATTCACATAGAATAATTTATTCATAACACTCCCCCTTGGATATTACTTGTGTCATGAGTATACCTCGTTAAAAACCTTGCTAGAAAACCTAATGGGAAAAAATATAGCTAAGAAAAATAGTACAATTCATGCGCTATTCTATCATTACATAGATTGCCTCATTAAAATCTTTGGTCAAAAAAACCTTGTGGGACAAAAACTTGACTAACGAAAAAGAGTACAATCTTATACTGATTCGTTCCCCCTGATGAGGACAACATTTTAAAACGGCGCATATCAATCAATAAAACAAGTCATTCAAATATGACATTAGAAGAGGACTTAGTAAATAAGTCCGCTATGTTGTCACTTGAGCGAATTTGGTGGATATCCGTTTCATCACTCTTCTGGAGCTTATGCGTATTAAATAATTTGGGTGAAATATATTTAATTCGGTCACCCTTAATATATCCACTTTTAGTTTGTGCAATGCATATTGCATTATTCTCAAACAACATAATGTGAGCATATTTATTGAGGTACTTCAGGACCATGGTTTACTTTACAAACCTTATAAAATTGCAGTATCATCATAAGTAAATACATATCTAGTCTGAAATCTACCCTTATATGGATCAGACAACTAACCAGCAGTTGCATGTAGACCAATGTCAAATACGAATTATATGAAAATATAACCAAATCAATAGTGCTTCGAAGATAACACAATGAGTCTTTTACACCACTTCCATGTTTCTTGATAGGTGGAGAGCTATATCTAGCTAGAAATTTTTTTCTTGCAAATGCAAATCAGGCCTGATGCACTTTGAAAGATACATGAGTACAATTATAACACTTAAATATGGTATTTCAAGACCAATCAATAGCTCTTTATTATCTTGTTTAGGTTTAAAAATGATATTTCTTCACTTTTAGTGAGCATATACCATTAGTGTGCTTAAGAGAAATGATTTATCTACGCAAAATAGCTTAAGTACCTTTTCCACATAAGTAAACTAGTGTATTAGGACTCTTTGGGATAAATGATCGATCTACAGGCCAATACAAAATTTCTTCACTTTTCAAATATGCTTCTTTGAGTTAGTTAGGAGTCCCATTTAAATCATCAACATATATTGCAATAATAATAAAATCACTATGTGGTCTTTTATAAATACATATGATCATAGTGTATTATTCACATATCCTGCTTTCAATAAGGATTCAATCAAACGATTATACCATATATGCCCATATTGTTTTAATCCATACAGGGATTTATATAATTTAATGGAATACATGTCACGTGTTTGATGTGCATTCCTTTATAGTACCTTTAGTCCTTTTAGGATTTTCATATAAATATCATTTTCACAAGGCGCATATCAAAGCCTTTCTTTAACTGCCATATTATTCAAGTATCGGAACGTGATCATATTCATAACATGATAATAAGTTTTCTCATAGTCAATACCAGGTCTATGCGAAAAATCTTGGCAATTAGTCTCGCTTTTTATCTTATCACCTCATTATTCTTATTACGCTTTCGGACAAACACCCATTTATACTCAGCTAGTTTCATATTTTGGGGAGTAAGCATAACAATTTCGAATACCATGCGTTTAAATAGTAAGTATAGCTCGGCCTGAATTTGCCTATTTTCATGATGGCCAGTCATGTCTATGCTGACATTCATTTATATTCATAGGTTCTGGATCTAAATTATCTATTAAAAAAGCAAGAGCTACTGTTGAGGCAAATTCATCGTAGACGATAAATGAATTTCTATCAAATATTTCTCATGTATCACAAAATTAATCGAGATCTCGTAATTTTCATTTATCTAATTATCAACTCTATGAGCCATATCTGGAGGATATAATTGTTCCATTGTCTCAGTCTGTATCTCATCATTGGTTATAGTTCTTTAACTGAGATCTTCCTATTGATGCTAGACTAACTTAACCTCACCCTAATCTTAAGCCTAATAGAAGGAATTGAAAGGGAAATGAAGGATATTGAACAAACATTAACTTACCTTCAATTAAATGCTTGAACAATTAAAGAGAGGAATTAGATCCAACAACCCTAGATCCTCTTAATGATGCAATTAATGAGCTTCTTTGAAGTTAGAAGAAGTAGATTGAAAGGATTTTGAGAGAAAAAGGGCTTAGAGAGCTTATAAAAATTGGGTGAAATGAAATTAAAGGCTGAAAACTCTTTTATATAGCCGACTTTCCGATTATGTCCTCGACATGAGTCGCGGTCGAGACATGAGGGTCGGGTCGCGATTCTTCAATAGCACTCGCAATGACAAATAGCTGTCGCGATAGGTTACTGTTCACATGTATATTGCGGTCACGATTCTCAGTAAGTCAATTCTCCAAAATCAGGCAGAAGGGTTCGTGGTGGGTGTCGCGCCCACAGTCGCTGTCGCGATCCTATATTGCGGTCATGACATCCATATTGCGCCCACGAATCACGCTCTGCTGCTTTTCTTCATGCATTTCTAATTTCTAAATTCAATACTCAATTCCAATCAATCTAATTCATTATTGTACATGATTTAACACTTGTAAATCATCCATATCATCAATTAGGAACAATACATGCATGTTCGGGATATTACAATAATCTAAATAAAATTTAAAAACATTAAAAACAAAATCCAACAAAACAACAACAACAACAACAACAACAACAACAACAACAACAACAACAATAATAATAATAATAATAATAATAATAATAATGCAAAATCTTTACAAATTACTCCTTTAGGGAGTTTACAAATTGAGTTGAGTTATGTCCTCTATATGAATTGTTTCTCTTACAGAGTTCTCATGATCTACCAAAAGTACCTCACTCTTGAGTTTTAACTTTTAGTTATCTACAACATTCACTTCAGGGATTGTTGTTGTACCAGTGGGTCTAGCTTGATGATTTTTCATTAGTAATTCATTGTTCTTTTAAACCATTAGAAGACAAGCAATAAGTTTAAAATATTTTGTAAATTTTCGCTCTTTATATTGCTGCTGCAAAAGCATGTTAGAGGCATAAAAATAGTATGTCTTATATAACATATTATGTTTTATAATTTTATCACTACACAATTTCAGCTGTGAAGTGATTCTAATTATGGTTGAATTTTATTTTAAAGAGAATTGTATTCTAAAAAGAATAATATCATAATTAAATCAGTCTTCCAAAAATTTATAGACAATTTATTTAGTTCTTCAGGAACGTAGAATATCAATTATTTAACAAATTAGAATACTAGTGTACTATAAATTTAAGATACTTAGTTCTTCAGAAACTTAGAGTACAAATTATTCAAGAATTTATATTTTATTTATTTAATTAATTAATTTTTTTCAAGAACTGTAGATAATACTAGTTTTTCAGAAACTGTATTAATTTATTTAATTCTGCAAGAATTTAGAATACAAGTTATTTAAAAATTGTATTTAATTAATTAAAATTAAATAGCATCAAATAATAATGCCTCTATAAATAAGCATATATATTTAATAAAGCCCAAAATCATTACATATAATTAGTTAAAATATTATTATAACTAATTAGATGTAATAGTCACAGATAATAAAATTAAAACTATATAACTCAAATAATTATTATCATAACTATTATTGTAAAATCAAAACCATTCAAAACCATGTCTACCTCATGCACACGCCTACCTCATATAACTAAAAGATCATCGTGATCAACGAATTGAAAAAAATCATCATTATCATCAACGAATTGCAGTTGATTATTATTATTATTATTATTTGTTTACACATTCACTAATGGTGGTACAATCAGTGGATGATCATGAATTGTGTAATAATGGACCTAGTTGTACAATCGGTGGTGGGTCACCTTTATCTTGAAAAGGAAAAATAATGATCTTTCGAAGGGTAGTTTAAAAAAAAAAAATAGTAGAACGAATTCATGCTGATAACGTGTTGTAAATCGGCTTATTAGCTCAGTAGATCAAAGACAATAAGAAGAAATATAAAGCAATAAAGTAAAAAGAGATAGAAGAAAATATGTAGAGAGAAATGAGCTCCAAACTCTTTTTATTATATTAACCTTATTTTCCCTTATATAGAGAAATAGTTGGGATTTTAGTATATACAATATTACTGAAATAGCTATATACTATAATCTCTTTAAAATATATACTCACATATAATAATTTATTCATAACAGTTCAATAATTTTTATTTTCAATCATTATTTTAATCAAAGTTCTCAACTTTATTAATAATCAAAGTTCTCAACTTTATTAATTTATCATATTTTTTAAAATGGATTAATTTTTATTTTTTTTTAGTTAAAAAATTTTCAATTTATGCTTGTTTTTTTCGAACATAAATTAATGTTTGTTAAAAGAAAGTTACTATTATAGTCATAGACAGACCTAGGCATGGTCCAAGGGGGCATTGGGCCCCCTGTAATTTTTAAAATTTACAAGGATTATATAGTAGTTTTAAAAAATTTTAAAATATTACATGATAGATAGCTTTTGACCCTCCTGAAATTTCTAAAGTTTTAAGATTATAATATTATTTTAAAAATCTCTCAGTTTTGGTTTTTTTTATTTTACTCACTATTAATTGTCTTAT
This sequence comes from Vernicia montana, assembly GCA_949750685.1. Lineage (NCBI taxonomy): Eukaryota > Viridiplantae > Streptophyta > Magnoliopsida > Malpighiales > Euphorbiaceae > Vernicia > Vernicia montana. Next base: position 6,309 of record CATKHJ010786139.1, on the reverse strand, counting down.
TTTGTTATTGAATTAACCATTTAATCCAAAGAAAATATTTAAAAGTTTTAAAGTAAATATTTCACATTTATAGTTTGTACATTTTTTTTTGTTGGATTTGTTTAGTTTTCTTTAATTTTTGTTATATTATATTATATTCTACAATATTGACGTGACTGAATTTTATTTATACTATTTGCTCACTACTTCTGTTATCAAATATAATCAAAATAAAATCAATAACCAAATTAGTTTAAGAAAACTCAAAAAAAAAAAAAAAAGAATTTTCTTCATTTATGTGAATAGTGCTTCTCAATTATTTTTGTAATTATTTAGTTTTTGTCTCTAGTAAGTTATGTAATTGTAATTAAACAAATTTTTATGAGTTAAAAATAGAATTCATAAGATAATCAATAAAAATTTTAAATAGTTGAACACAATTATTGTATTTTTCTAATTGGACCCCTCAATAAATTTTCGAAAAAATTACACCAAATATCTATTTTTTAATTTTTTTTCAAAAATACCCTTTTATTTTTTCAGGTTTTCAAAAATGCCCATTTTTTTTTTATACTTATAATATACTTTTGATATACTTTTAAAAATGAGGCATTTTTGAGATAGAAAATTTAATAAGTGTATTTTTAAAAGAAAAAAAAATGTATGAGAATATTTTATATTTTTAGGATATTTGTCTACAAACCCCTAAATTTTCTGCGTCCGTATTTTTTGTTTTTGAGATTGAGTTATTAGGTAAATTGGCCTAGGAAAAAATTCCGGGTTGATTTGAAACTTGAGATTGTTGAATGGGCCTAATCCTAAGCCAACTGAATCGTGGGCTTCTCCCATCCTCTTCTTCCTACTCCCTCTCCCTCAATGTAAAGCTAAAACCCTAGTTTTTGTATTTGCTAGGGTTTAAGCTGAATTTTGGGGTAGAGATTAAGAAAGAGAGAGGAGTAATGGAGGAATCAACAGGAAAGAAAAGTAATATACCAGTTTTGCCATGGATGAGAAGCCCAATTGACGTTAGTCTATTTCAAGATTGTTCTCTTGATCTCCTCCCTTGCCTTGACCCCAGGTACCCACTTCACTATTATTTCATTATTATTATTATTATTTTTATCAATTGTTGTCCAGTTTAGAATTCTGGGTTTCGTTGGTTCAATTCAGGTTGAAGCTGGCTTTGCAGAACATGGGTTTCTCATCACTCTTCCCAGTACAAGTTGCAGTTTGGCAAGAAACGATTGGGCCTGGTGCTTTTGAGCGTGATATTTGCATAAATTCTCCAACGGGAAGTGGGAAAACTTTAGCTTATGCTTTACCGATTGTGCAAATGCTGTCTACTACTCGCTCTATCAGATGTCTACGTGCTTTGATTGTTTTGCCCACTCGTGATTTAGCCTTACAGGTTAAAGAAGTTTTTGCTGCAATTGCACCTGCAGTGGGCTTATCTGTTGGTTTGGCCGTAGGCCAATCTTCAATTGCTCTTGAAATTTCAGAACTTGTTAAGAGACCTGAGCTTGAGGCAGGTATTTGTTATGACCCAGAAGATCTTATGCGAGAGATAGAGAGTTCGGTGGATATATTGGTGGCAACCCCGGGACGGCTTATGGATCATATCACCGCCACTAAGGGATTTACGCTCGAGCATCTCCGTTATCTGGTAAGTAGCAGAATGTGCTAATGTGTTTATGCTGAATTTATATTGAATTACACTTTGGTGGTAAGTTCTACATGTATTTCGTGTGTTATATCTTTCTATACGTTTGGCTTCTATGTTTGTTTTGAATGCTATTTATCTAGTTAAAAGCTTTGTTAGAAACCTGATTCTTAGTGGAATTTGCTTGTACTTTTGCCTTGACTTGGAACTAATCCTAATATGCACGAGTAGTTTTCTACATAAATATGAGTTTTGAGTGGTGTAATTTTTACATTAGAGTATGTAGGAATAGTTAATTGAATTAGTTATTGTGAATTGTAAAAGGTCTTGTGTGCATTTCATTCGTTTGTTGTTTTAAATTTGTTTAATTTTGTGGAGTTTCTTTTGATTTCCAGTTGTTTTCTTGGTGGTTATTGGTTATTGAACACAACTTTTTCTTTTACCGTATAGTTTTTATTGATTGCTGATACCAAATTGAGAAAATAGTTTGTGCTTGTTCACTATGATTGTTTGCAGACAACTTTTTTGGAAAAATAAATTTAGCTATTAAAATGACATGTTCAGTTGCATGTATGGAAAGCCAAAGGCTTTACCTTATCAAACTTCCGTTTGTTGTTGTTTCTTGTGTGGTAAAGCATATGCTGATATTTAAGTTATTTTAGGTTGTTGATGAAACAGATCGTTTGCTCAGGGAGGCATACCAGTCTTGGCTTCCTACTGTGCTCAAAATTACTAGTTCTCATGATGAAAGCATCATGCCTCATGTTAATAGTTTTCTTCCTCCTGTTTTTTGTCCTTTGAAAACCATAAGGAGATGGTGAGTTCTATTTCGTTTTTCCTTCATATTATTCACTTTCAAATTTGTCCGGCTTTGGTTACAAGCATGGTTTGCACCATGCCACCAAAATTATATTTCTTTCTATTTTGGCCAATGTAGTCATTCTTGGGGGCTGCTGATGCTCAAATGGACATGGTTACTGTCTTACTGATGCCTGAAATGACTCTATGATATGTGATCTTTGGGTTTGGAGGCATTATTTAGATTTCTTGATCAGATTAACACTGCTGTTAAAATTTATTCCTATTACTATTGTCTAAAAGATGTGTAAATTTTATTTTATGTTATGCTTGAGTATAATTATTGTTTTAGATTTGTTGCAGTGGTATTGAGAGGGGTTTTAAGGGCAAATCACACCCTAGGCTTGCAAAGATGGTTTTGTCTGCCACATTAACTCAAGATCCAAGCAAGCTTGCTCAACTTGATATGCATCATCCTTTGTTATTGACAACTGGGCAGAGGCGTTATCAGCTCCCTGCGAAGTTGGAGTCCTACAGAGTGGTATGATTTTGCAACAGTACCTTTAAGCTTGGTCATTTTGTAATGTGCTAATAATTCCGTTTTAAATTCTATGGCTATTGTTTCTGACCTATTCATTTTACCTTATTTTCAATCTAGAACATGAGAAGATTCACTCATTGAATTTGAGGCAGTTTTATTTTATGCACAAAATTTTTGCTTAGTCCAATACTATTATATCATTATAAGTGGCATTTGAAATAACCAGACATGAGATGAAAAAAGTTATAAATATTTTAAAACTTCGAAAATTGTCGAAGTTTATTTGGTTTTACTTTTGTTTGGGAGATTTTCAAGGGGATTGAATTTCTAAATGAAATTAATTCAAATCCCAGTTATCATACAGCTTTGAAGCTTTCACAAATTGTATTGGACTATTGGTATGTTGGAACTTTGTATAATTTAAGGAACATTTGCTTATAATTTATGATCAGAAGTTAGTTATTATTTTAATGCAAAAAATTGAAGTTGCGATTACATTTATAGGCTTCTTTTCCATTATCATGCAGAACCTCAGAAATCACCTATTTTTAGCAGGTTATGAGTCTTGAATATTTGTTTATTTGAATCAGAATAAGTTTTAAAATTTTGAGGTTGAGCATGGATTTTGAGTGATTAGAAGCGGTATCGTATGATCTTAAATTTTTATTTCTATAGTGTATTATATGATATCTATATGAAGCTGAATTCTGTTTTCTGTTTTCTTTTGAGTTCATCTAGGGTTTAAATTTACAATGATGCTGATAATAATGGAAAAAGTTTTACATGTTCTCAATTTGGATGCTGGCTGTTAAATTCATAGATTAACAATTCATTATTTAACCCTACTTGCCTAGATGCCTTTGACCGAAGCTTCTCAGTTGTAATGGAAAAGCTTATTTGCCACGGATGTTGTCAACAAAATTATTTTTCAATTGAAGTTCTCTGCTGAAATCAAATTTCCATGTCTTTCATGTAGATTTGTGAGTCCAACCTGAAACCTCTTTTCCTGGTTGCTCTTCTACAAAATTTAGATGGAGAGAAGTGCATTGTTTTCACTTCATCGGTGGAGTCAACTCATCGACTTTGCACCCTACTGAACTTTTTTGGTGATTTAAAAGTCAAGATCAAGGAGTATTCGGGTCGTCAACCTCAATCTATAAGAAGGTAAATTATCTGCCTTAATTTTATAAATGTGGGATCCAAGAAATTCTATATCCTAACTGTAGGACAGTAGGAGAAATAAATATTTAAATTCTCTATATTATTTGGATGATTACTTCAAATGATGCTCCATCATCATAATGCAAACCATTTTAAAATTTGATTATAGAACTTGTGATTTGCTTGTAGTTCCAAATTCAACCTCGATCTAGCATTTTACTTGAGTTTCTTAGTCTAGGGAAAGCTCTTATAGGAGGTTTGGGTGAATAAGATAAAATAGTTCTATGGAGAGCATCTTTTTGTTGTTTTGGACCTTTTGGTAGCCCATGCTAACCAATGTTGCTTGGCATGGGAAAGAATTAATGTTTATGATCTAAATTATTTAACAAAATTGGAATTTAATACAAGCAAACATGCTGCAGCAAGACATTGAAGGCCTTCCGGGAAGGAGAGATACAAGTACTTGTTTCCTCTGATGCGATGACTCGTGGGATGGATGTTGAAGGGGTGAGAAATGTCATTAACTATGATAAGCCCCCATACATAAAGACATATATTCATCGTGCTGGTCGAACAGCAAGAGCAGGCCAGACTGGGCGCTGTTTCACATTGTTGCGTACAGATGAGGTATGTTATTCATGTTGATTGTTCCTTGCTTGGGAGGTGTTGCTTTAAATTTATAGCCCAATGAGGTTCATTGGGTTAAAGTTAGGTGTTTTCCTGGACCTATTTTATAGAATTGGAATCTTTTTTCCGGATTAATCCAACAGAGAAGCTCAAGCTAGATCACAAGCATTCCTCATGGAGTAAGCTGGTTTCAGGCTTGATTCATGCTAGCCTGAGCTCAGCTGATCTGAAGTCCATTTTTTGAACTGGGAATGACCACCTTTGACCTGAGTCCAGCTGAATCCATTTCAGGACAGTTTGGTTTGGACTTTCTGAAGCCAAATTTATTGTATCTCAAGCTCAGATATTTGCTGATGGGCCTACAAGTGCTCAATCATCATTTGGTAGCTCTATCTTTATCCAATATCCATTATGACATAACTGAGAATGCCAATAATTTTTAATATATTCATTTGTAGAATTTAATGATGATTGGATAATTTTGAATGCCTTTTTTCTGGTAATTGATTGCTGTAGGCGATAGTTACATGGGCTTGAAAACTAGTGGTGCTACTGCACTCCTTTTTCTTTACTTTTCTATTCTGATAATTTTGCAAATAGAAGTACAACAAAATTAAGAATGAATAAATAAAGTTCAATATAAAAAATAATCATTATCATATCCTTGTTTAGACATTTCATCTGTGACATGTTATGCATATTACCTACAATTTTACTTATTGCAGGTGAAGCGTTTCAAGAAACTGTTACAGAAGGCTGGAAATGATTCTTGTCCTGTTTATTCTGTACCTTGCAGCTCTGTTGAGTCTCTTCACTCTATTTATGTGTCAGGTAATTTCCTGGATTTCTTTCTTAATGATAAGCTCATGACTGCATTGATAAATACCAGCATTGGGCTTCGGTGTGGGTGCAATATAATTGACAAATATTCACTTTGGATTTTCTTATCTAGATAATTGACTCAATTAAGTTTGAATTTTGATAATTCTCAAGTAATTTCTAATCCATTTGTTGTGGTTTCCTGGTTGCTTTTATTATTATTATTATTATTATTCTTTGGGAACAAGCCTGGTTATCGGACCCAAGACCTTCACGTACAATTACCTGCAATGTTCCCAATTGAGCTAGCCCAATTGTTCCGACAGCTTTTATTCTGAATACCAAACTTGCTAGAAGTACTGATGATATTGGCTCTTGGTTGTTTGTGTCATACTGTGATTCTCTCACATTTAAGCATGGATTTAAATCGCGGTCGCGGTCGCGTGTAACGGTAACGGGGTCGTCGCGGCCATAACGTAACGGTAACGGCCAACCGCTACGCAATTTTACCGAAAAAAATTGCAAAATGTGAACTTGCAGTCCTGCATATTCCTTTTTTTTTTTGGGCAGAAAATCTGTCATGTTCCTTGGTAACGGCCATAACGGCCGTTAAAGTTACAAAATTTTTTTGCCCATTATATAACGGGAATAACGGTAACGGGAGGCTTAATTCCCATTACTTATCGGCCGTTACGTTATGTAACGGCCGATATTTAAATCCATG
>CATKHJ010786135.1:0-20853 GCA_949750685.1 Vernicia montana | reverse complement strand
TCGTCAGAAATGCTCTAACAATGGATGAAGAGTTGATTGATTAAAACCCTAGATTCTTTGGTTGGAGCAATTAATGAAGCCTTCAAGCTTTTAATGTGAGTGGGTGAGGAATTCTTGAGAGAAAAATAGGTTGGAAGCTCTGAAATTTCGAGTAAAATGATTTTGGGGCTCTTAATTCCTTTTAAAAGCCGATTTTCAGTTTTGGCCCTGACATAAATCATGGTCACTATTCTCTTTAAACCAATATGTCCAAATCAGACAGAAGCGTTGTGTCCTGAGTCGCGCCTACTGTCGCAGTCGCGACTTTAACTCGGCAACACTACTTAGGTCGGAGGCCGAAGTCACATTAAAAGACCGAAGGCCAAATGCTACTGTTCACGTGACTGTTCACTCTTTCAACATATACAGGTAGGAGCGTTCTCTACTCCTCTTTTAACTTGCTCAAACACTTGAAACTCATTCAAATCATCAAACACTCATCATATAACTCATATAGCAAATCAAATGAATACGCAAATGAATTTGGGGTATTACACCCCTCTCTCTCTCTCTCTCTCTCTCTCTCTCTCTCTCTCTCTCTAAGTTACCTGATCTGCCCCTCATCCCCAAAATTTTTGATTGGTCCAAAATGAACCAATAAGACAACAAGCTATATCATTTCATTTTTTTTTAATAATAATAATAATAATCATAATAATCATAATCATAATCATAACTTCTTTAAACTTTAAATTAACAAAACAAAATCAATATTTTCTTAAATTTTTCAAATAATTCTTTAAATTAAAATTACAATTTAAAATAATATCAAATTACAATTAAATAATATTTTAAATTATAATAATCCAAAAATTTTAAATAAATATGAAAAATTTTAAATACCAATGTAGTACATACGATTAAATAATTATATTTCCGAACAAAATAAGATTTTCTAAAATAAATTAAAAATTCAGATATTACAATTGTTTTTTTGAAAATCTCAATGGGTGTATTTTTGTAATAAAAAGTGGTTGAATAGATATTTTTTAAGTTTTTTTTAACGTATTTTTATAATATTTTTTACTTTTTTTTTTTAATGTATTTGTGTAAAAAACCTTTAAATTAATAAACACTTAAATAAGTATAATCTATACTATAAAAGTTCAAATTACATAACATATTTATGAATAATGTATAATAACAATAATTAAATTATATAAATTCCTAATAGAATACTGCATTAATTTAAAAAATACAATTTTTTTTTTTATAAATCAAACTTATTTTATTAATTCATGAGAGAAAAAATCACATTATTCAATATGAATAAAATGATAAAAAAAAAAAAAACTCCATATTCTAAGCAAATAAAGCAATATTAAAAAATAAATAGACCATAAGAATGATCAATCACCACCAAAAAAAGTGTCGTGGAGATCTTGATTGTTTTGTCCACTATTAAACTCATTTGTGTTTTGATTGTTTACTCTAGATGAAAAGACATCAAACAATGATTGAGCTCCATCCAATGCCAATTTTACAAAGAAATAAATTTTGTAAAGACTATCAATAATATTCTAAATACATTTAAAAGAAAAAAGAAAAAAACTATTATATAAATAATGTAAAAAATAATACACCAATAATTTACACTAAAAAAATAAAAAAAAATTAAAAATATAAAATAATAATCTTTTTAAACAATGTATTCATAATATATATTAATGAAATAAAAAAAAACTTTAAAATTCAATAATAATAATTTTTTTTACTAATACGTCACAACCGTACCATTTAATAACAGCCGTATCGGTGTGTATCGGGTGATTCAGTACCAATTCAGGACTAATTCTCATTAGTATATGTATAACGTCCGAATAACATATCGGACCCCTCAAAAATATATTCGAAACGGCCGATACGTAACGTATTGGCCGTTATTTAAAACCCTGATATACATTATATATCTATATAATTATTTTAATTTTTTAATTAGTCTTTCAAAATTTTTAATTGGTCTCTCCAAAATTAAATTTTTATAAATAATTTCAAATGTTAAAATTATTTAATTAGTTATCATTCTATAAATATAAAAGATCAATAAAAATATATTTTTATGAAAAATATAATTAGTAATTATTTTTTAAAACAAAAATTATAAGAAAATTTTTTAAAAAATTAACTTTTTTTTTTTTTTTTTCCTTCTGTTAATTTTGGCCTCTTCAAATAAATTTTGTTGGTTCCGTCCATGAAATTATAGGCTATATATTCTCTATGAACCATTTTAAAATGCATTCACACAAACAAAGCAGGAAAAAAAAAAAAAAAAAAAAAAAACATGTACGGACGTTCACTAGTGCAACGTTTTTCATATGCATATTAATAATCCAAAGAATATATGATAATACTGTCTGTACCATATTATCATTATTGACTTGATAATTGGAGCACAACAGTAGTCAGATTTTGCAAGTTCTCGTGTTCCTACAATAATGTACTCATCTGGTCTGTCCTTCTCAAAGTGTGGTAATGTCAATCCATATGTTGAAGTATTTCTGAGAACAAAAACCATCCATCATTTGCAACCACATAAATAGGGTCAGAGGTGTTTTACACAAGTGTACCAGGAACTATTGAATTCCACATAATTCTCTCTTTTTTCTTTAAAATTTATTCAACTATTGTTTTTTTTTTATAGTACTACCATCTTAAAATTTAAAACTTTGACAAAATTTTTAAATTACTTGCTAAAATAAAATAAAATAAAATATTGATATTACAATATATTAAAATTATTCAATTTGATTATTTGATTATTATGTTATTATATGTATAGGCATTGAAAGATATTTATGTATTATGCTATAATATTTTATATGTATAAAAATTATATATGTAATAATAGATTTTAAATATTTTATATTTATTTTACATAAATTGTAAATGTGATATTTTAAAATTGTAATATTTATTTTTATTATTCAATTTTGAGATATAATATATATGGATATCTTACTTTCATAAAGATATTTATTGGTACTCAATCCAACTTGATTCCAAAAATTTATTTTGTAAAGTTAAATTTGGAAGTGACTTGATCTTGATTCAAAATTCTTTTTTTTCATCAACTCGATAATTAACTCAAAATCCAAACATAATTTACAGTGACACAATCCAAACCTGCCTTAAAAAAAAGAAAGACGACACCCAAGATAACTTGACTAAAAAAAAAATCTGAACCTAAAATGACCCATTCTAAATCTATCCGATCCGATTCGGTTGCTGCCTCTACCAACCCCTATAGGAAAAAAAAATTTACATCAACCACCTAACATATGGACTAATAAGTGTGAACCTCTTTGGAAAAAAAAAAAAAAAAAAGTGTGAACCTTGTTTTTTTTTTTTTTCGCCAATTCAGTGTGAACCTTGTTCACGACTTGACATGTGGACTAACTAATAGTAATCTTCCTTATTATGGAATGCGTCACGTTATACATGATTAGTAGATTAACCTTATAATAATAATAATTATTATATATCCTAAAACCTTTGTTAAAATTACTGTTTATTTAACAATAACTTTGAAGGGCATTTTTGGTATTTCAAAAACATTCTATGGGCTATTTGATATTTTCGCTGATATGTGTTGGTTGTTCTGCCCTTTCTAGCTCATACCTAACCCTCAAAAACAACGTTGTTTAAAGAGAATAATATGGTCTTTTCAAGCAGTATGTGGGGCCCATATGTTTCTGTATCATATGCTAAGTTTATTACTTTTGAGTGCTTTTTTCCTTCTAAGTGGCACCCAAGAGGCAATTTAATATGTGTTATAGATAATTATTATATGTGGATATTACTTAAACATCCTTGAGTATATATTTTAGAAAGATTATAGTATAGGGTTATTTCAGTAATGTTATATACACTAAACCCTAGCTATTCCTCTATATAAGGGAAGCTAGAGTTAATCTAATAATATGAGTTTGGAGCCCCTTTTACTCTCTACATATTTTCTCTCTCTCTATTTACTTTATTGCTTTATATATCTTCTTATTGTCTTTGATATACTGAGTTAATAAGCCGATTTACAACACGTTATCAGCACGAGCAATTTATTAAAATAAAGAACTCATTGATGAAGGAAAGGTAATTCCTTTGGCTCTTGGTTGAACCTTGTTTGATGCTATATTTTGTACTTTGAAAAGCTAATAATCTTCCTGACCTGTACTGCACTGATATCACTGTACTTGATATATGGTTATGGTTTTGAATGTGCATCGACTGGGCACTAGCCCTGAAAGGAGTATAAACCTACTGTGTCTTTGTTTTTATTTGTATTGTCCTTCTCCACTCTCTAAAAAAAATAATAATAATAAATAAAAATAAAAATAAAATATTATTATTTGATACTATTTTAATTAATTAAACATAGTTCCTGAAGAACTTGTATTCTAAAATTATTGTAGAATTAAAATAAATTAATACAATTTCTAACTTGTATTCTAAATTATAGTTCCTGAAGAACTAGTATCATTTGTAGTTTATGAAGAATTTGTATTCCTATAGAATTAAATAAATTAATACAATTCCTGAAGAATTAGTATTATCTATAGTTCTTGAAGAACTAATTAAATAAACAAATAAAATATAAATTCATGAAGAATTGGTACCCTAAGTTCATGAAGAATTAAGTATCCTAAAATATAAATTCCTGAAAAATTAGTACCCTAAATTCCTGAAGAACTAAATATCCTAAATTTATGGTACACTAGTATTTTAATTTGTTAAAGAATGGATACCCTACGTTCCTGAAGAACTAAATAAATTATATATAAGTCTTTGGAAAACTGATTTAATTATGATACTATTCTTTTTAAAATAAAATTCAATCATGTTTAAAATCACTTCACAGCTGAAATTGTGGGGTGCTAAAGTTATAAAACATAATATATTATAGAAAACATATATTATTTTTATGCTTCTAATATGCTCCTGCAGCAGCAGTATAGAGAGCAGAATTTATAAATATTATGAACTTATTTATTGTCTTCTAGTGGCTAAAAAGAACAATAAATTGCTAATGAGAAATCATTAAGCAAGACCCACTAGTACAACAACAATTCCTGAAGTGAATGTTGTAGATAACTAAAAGTTAAAACTCAAGAGTGAGATACTTTTTGTAGATCATGAGAACTCTGGAAGAGAAACAATCCACATAGAGGACATAACTCAGCTGAATCTGTAAACTCCCTGAAGGAGTAATTTGTAAAGATTTTGCATTTTTATTATTATTCTTTTTACTTTGTTGGATTTTGTTTTTAAATTTTACTTGGATTATGTTTTACCAATGAGTTGTGAATTATAATTTATGAATTATTTCATTATTGTTTTATTCTTAGTATACATGAAAAATATATTGCGTTGAACTTGAAGTTCAAGCATTGAACCTGTAGTTCAATAATAAAACCTTAAAAGTTTGATATGACATGTTATTATGCATATCATATATACTCTCCCTTTACAATTTGTACGTGAATATGAGCATAATATTTCACATATGCGAGTTTTTGTTGTGCCATGTATGTACTAATAATACCACTTCAATGTGTGAAAATGAGTCCATAGAGAAGACTTGAAATTTATTTTAATGAGGTACATTTCTCGACATTAGGGGGAGAGAAAAACACATGTTAGTGCTAAAAATGTCGAGAAATTTCCTGGAATGAATACTATTTAAATAGTTTTGATCCATGTATAAGTCATAATGAACTAGAAGTTCATAAAATAATACAGTTGCAACAAATTGCAACTCAACTGCCAGATGCATTTATATATGCCAAAAGAGTGACAAAGTCTTATATTCCAGCTGCTAATACCCCAATAAGGGTTGTGGTTCCTATTGAAAATAGAAAATCAATCGATCTTGACACACGCCATAAGCGTGGACAGTAAATTGGAACTATAGATAAAAATCCATGGAAAATAAAAGCAGCATCACTAAGAAAATCTCCTGAAGAGATACCTCTTGAAGAGGAAGATCTCAGTTAAAGAGCTATAGCGAATGATGAGACATAGATTGAGACAACAGAACAATTAGATCCTCCAGATATAAATCCTGGAGTTGATGATCATATGAATGAAAATTATGAGATCTCAATTAATTTTGTGAATACAGAAGAAATATTTGATAGAAACTCATTTATCGTCGATAATGAATTTGCCTCAACAGTAGCTATTGCTTCCTCAAGAGACAATCTGGATCCAAAATCTATGAATATAACTGAATGTCAGCATAGACATGACTGGTCATCATGGAAAAAGGCAATTCAGTTCGAGTTAGATTCACTCTCTAAACGCAAGGTATTTGGACCTATTATGTTGACTCTAAAAAATATGAAACCAGTTGGGTATAAATGGGTATTTGTCTGAGAGCGTGATAAGAATAATAAGGTGGTAAGATATAAAGTGAGTCTAGTTGCCTAGGATTTTTCATAGAGACCTGGCATTAACTATGAGGAAACTTTTTCACCTGTTATGGATATGATCACATTTTGTTACTTGATTAGTATGACAATTAAGAAAAGGCTTGATATGTGCCTTATGGATGTCGTAACAGCTTACCTATACAGAAAATTAGAAAACGATATTTATATAAGAATCCTAGAAGGACTAAAGATACCAGATTAAACACACGACATGTATTCCGTTAAATTGTAGAAATCTCTGTATGAATTAAAGCAATCTGAACGTATGTGGTATAATCATTTGAGTGAATTCTTATTGAAAGAAGGATATGTGAATGATACACTATGTGTATTCATAAAAAGATCACATAATGATTACGTTATTATTGCAGTATATATTGATGATCTAAATATTATTGGTACTTTTAACGAACTCAAAGAAGTATGTACTTATTTGAAGAGTGAGTTGGAGATGAAAGATTTAGGGGAAACAAAATTTTGTATCGGCTTATAGATCGATTATTTATCCCAAGGAGTCCTAATACACCTGTCTATTTATGTGGAAAAGGTACTTAAGCAATTTTGTATGGATAAATTCTTTCCCTTAAGCACACTAATGGTGGTCCACTCACTAGATGTGAAGAAAGACCCTTTTAGATCTAAAGAAGATAACGAAGAGCTACTTGGTTCTGAAATACCATATTTGAGTGCTATAGGGGCACTTATGTATCTTGCAAATTGCACCAGGCCTGATATTGCATTTGCAGTAAATCTCCTAGTTATGTATAACTTTGTACCTACCAAGAGACATTAGAATGGTGTAAAACACTTATTATATTATCTTCAAGGTACTATTAATTTAGGGTTATATTTTCCATATAATTCAGATAAGACATTGGTGGGATATGCGAATGCTAGTTATTTGTCTGATCCCATAATGGTAGACCTCAAACTGGTTATGTGTTTACTTATGGTGGAACTGCAATTTCATGGAGGTTTGTAAAGCAAACTATGGTTGCTACTTCCTCCAATCACTCAAAGATTTTGGCTCTACATGAGGCAAGTCGAGAATGTGTTTGAGATCCATGATAGAATACATATGTGAGACTTGTCAAGCATCCTCAATAAAAGATGCTCCCACTATATTGTTTGAGGATAACGCAACTTGCATTGCACAAATTAAAGATGGATATATCAAGGGTGACTGAACTAAAATATTTCACTCAAATTATTTTACACGCATGAGTTCCAGATGAGTGGTGAAATAGATATCTACTAAATTCGCTCAAATGAAAACCTAGTAGACTTATTTACTAAGTCCTAATCTATTGGCATATTTGAACGACTTGTTTCATCGATTGGTATGTGCTGTTTTAAAGTGTTGTCCTCATCAGGAGAAGCGAATTAGTATAATATTGTACTCTTTTTTCTTAGTCAAATTTTTATTACACAGGGTTTTCTTGACCAAAGATTTTAATAAGGTAGTCTGTGCAATAACAGAATAGTACATGAATTGTACTCTTTTTCTTAACTATATTTTTTCCCACTAAGTTTTCCTAGCAAGTTTTTTAACAAAATGTATTTATGATGCAAATAATATTTAAGAAGGAGTGTTATAAATAAACTATTATATGTGGATATTATTTAAATGCACTTGAGTATAAAATTTAAAGAGATTATAATCAGTAATATTGTATATATCAAATCCTAACTATTTCTATATATAAAGAAAGCTAAAGTTAATATAATAATAAGAGTTTTAAGTCTCTTTTCTTTTTACGTATTTTTTTCTATCTATTTTTTTATTTATATTTTTACTTTATATTTTTTATTATTATCTTTAATCTGCTGTATTAATAAGCCGATTTACAACAAGTAAGAAATTATAAGGACCTTATAATTAATTTTTGAAAACATAAGTTTTGACTTGTATATTTAACTAAACTATAAGGACTAAATAGTAATTCATCATTGAAATAAAAAAATATATAAAAAAATAAAATCACAAAAGAATAATTTTTTTTGTAATATTTTTAATCTTTGTATGTTAATATAGAAACACTAAAAAAAAAAAAATAAAATCTAATTATTTATCAAATGGTAAACAAAAGAAAATGGTCTGAAATTACAGAAACAGTGAGTTTCAATAAGCAGAAGAACAAAACGACAGCGTTTGAAGAGACTGGGGAAGATTATCCAGTGCACAGCTATGAGTGTATATTTGAAAAGATGACATGAATGGAGCTATTGGCAAAGACACTGAAGAAGCAAGCTCCTATAATGGAGCTGGCTTTAAATCTTTCTCCGATTCTTCCGAGAAACAAACAGAAAATCTCAGTAGAAAACAACACAACTTACCTATTTCGCCATTGTTTTATGAGAAGAAGTCAATTCAAATTTCAAGCCAAAAACAGTAATAGTAACTCCGAGCTCTCGTTATCAAAGAAACAGCAGAAATTTTGGATTAGCGAACCAGAATTCGACGACGACGACGACGACGAAGAAGAAGAAGAGTCGAGTATTTTGTCGTTGAGTGAAAAGCCGGCGAGGAACATGGTGTTGCTCGACGATTATGAAATGGAAGAACTTGACTATGGTTCTGACCCTAATCACCGAAGCGGTTAGTTCTGTTTTCGCTCTTCTTCTTCTTCTTCTTTTTTTTTTTTTTTTGGTAATGTTTAAAGATTTGAAGCTGAATTTAGAGAAGAAAGTGCAGGGTATGTGGCTGTGCTTGGGAAGCCAAATGTTGGGAAGAGTACACTTTCGAATCAAATGATAGGCCAAAAGTTATCAATTGTTACTGATAAACCTCAGACAACTAGGCATCGGATTCTTGGTATATGTTCTGGCCCTGACTACCAGGTTTGATTTCTTTTTTTCTATTTCAAATCCTTCTTCATAGTTAGCTTTTACAAAATTTTCTGCATTTGAGTGTTTCTAGCAATCCAAAGCTTTTAGATAAATTGTTTGTTGGTCTACTTTTAAATTGAAATTTGAGGTTCTGACTTGGAAATTAGGTTTCTGGATTAGAATTCAATTAGGTTCTGACTTGGGAATTTCATTTAGTGCATAAATGCTGTGATTTTGAATTCATTTGCCCAACCAGAAGCATCCCATGATCCTGATGCTTCCAGCAAATGTATGGGCAGGAATAAACACCACATTTATATCCATTGAACAATGCAAATGCAGCTAAAAGAAAAAAAAAAAAAAAACACAATTCAAATTATAACAGGAGTAGATTAAACTGCAGCTAATAAAGTAACTGCAGGTGGACTGTGCTTCACCAAGTTTACGGCGATTTGTTCATCATCAATAGAAACAATAGTGATGTTGGCTACAGAGGTTATGTTAATTGGCATTCTTTCATTTGTACTAGAAATGTGGTGAATAATTTCACTAATGATCTTGTATTAGTGTGAATATGCTTGAAAATGGTTTGTGAAAACCTGAGCATTGAAGAAAGAACATTTTAAACTAACAACGAATGTTCAGATGCGTTGGTTAAACTAACAACATTTTAATCATGTGTAAAACTGTAGTGATGCCTCCTCGCTACCCCTATCTGTCTAACTATCTATGTACACACAAACACACTCTGATGTTCAAACGCTTTTACAGTGGCTTAATGTCATTCTTCTAACTAAAATTTTGCTTGTAGATGATACTTTATGATACACCTGGTGTTATTCAGAAGCAAATGCACAAGTTAGATTCTATGATGATGAAGAATGTTCGCAATGCTGCCATTAATGCAGACTGTATACTAGTGATTGTTGATGCATGTAGAGTACCTGATAAGGTATGTTTTGTCGTTTGTGGAATGTTTGCAACATTTAGTTTTCCTATTAAATCCACTTCTTGATTATAGATTGATGAAGTGTTTGAAGAAGGTGTGGGAAGCCTTAAAGATAAGCCACCTACATTGCTAGTATTGAATAAGAAAGACTTGATCAAACCTGGTGAAATTGCAAAGAAACTTGAGGTCAGAACTCATTGATTAATTGTTGTGTTGACATTTATACTTGTATTTATTATTGGAAATATTTTTGTTTGTAACCTGTTTGGTTAGAACGTTAAACGTTGATTTTATGCTAAAGTAAGCAAAGGGTATATCACATTGTCTGCAAGCTGTTGGATAAGTGTTCATCTCTTCTCCCATTTTCAACATTGCACTGAGCTGTACTTTGGCTCACATGACACTGTTACAGGTATCCTGTACATTAAATATCAGCCAGTGAGTTGTGAGGAATTATGAATCAAATCTTAAACTTACACTTAATTCAATCATTCATTTGACCCAAGGACTGGAAAGCTTTTGCCCAGTACAATGAGGGGCAGCTTTAGGGACTGGTCTTTGGTCAAATTTTTAGTAGAAAAAAAACTTAATTGTTGATTTGCATTATGCTGCAATATCCATGTGGCTGTAATTTGCTAAATAATGCAACCAAAACCATCTGGCTGAGATTGTTATGGTCATTTACTGAGGTTATTTTTGCGCATACAAGTGAAATTATTTGATTTAATGTACAATACTCTGAAGTTTTGTTGTTGGACAGCACATATGATGCTCAAGGATTGTGTCTTAGATTTAGTGCTTCTTTCAATAACTTCAAGACTTAAACAAATATCATATTCATTGCAGTGGTATGAGAAATTCACAGATGTTGATGAGGTCATACCTGTGAGTGCAAAATATGGCCATGGAGTAGATGATGTCAAAGATTGGATACTATCAAAACTTCCTATTGGGCCAACTTATTATCCGAAGGTATACAGAGAATATTCCTATTTCTGTTGTCTTCGTAATTTTGCATGAACTGTCATTCATAGTCTTTGGTAGTATTGTTCCATCATTATTGATATATTACATAACATCCAAAGTCTGTCAAAGTGCTTTTGTAATGTAGGTGGTCAAGTTTCAAACTTTGACATCCCTTCCTGCTCCCTTTGACTTGAAAAGGAATAATTAGAAAAAAAAAAAAAAAAAAAAAAAAGACAACCTGTCTTATGAGATGGGTATTTTTTTTTTTTGCCAAGAGATATTATATAGAGTATATATATTGATTACAAATGTGTCAAGTATTAAATTGATAATTATATTAAACATTAAAACCCAATATGGGCAGGAAACAAAATTGAGAGTTGAACCTGCGACCTTCACCCCAAATAGTGCCAACTTCACCATCTTTATAACAAAAGTATTTATTTCTTACAAAATTCAGCCCCTTTATGTGTTTTTATGCATGCATCTTAACATGCTTATCTCTTTGTACCTCAGCTTTGGCCTTATGTGATGAGGTTATTTCTCAATTTAACTAAATCTTAGTTAGAAACTAGTGGGAATTGTTTAGATCCTTTTTTTCCATGTCCTATTTAGGGCCAAGTTTTTTTTTGATGAGCTATTATCTATTCAAATCAAATTTTTTACCACTCCAATTCACTGTATGACAAGTTCATCTCAGGTAACCTTCAACTTCACCATCTTTATAATAAAATTATTTATTTCTTACAAAATTCAGCCCCTTTATGTGTTTCTATGCATGCATCTTAACATACTTATCTCTTGGTACCTCAACTTTGGCTTTATGTGATGAGTTTATTTCTCAATATAACTAAATCTTAGTTAGAAACTAGTGGGAATTATTTAGATCCTTTTTTTCCATGTCCTATTTAGGGCCAAGTTTTTTTTTGATGAGCTATTATCTATCCAAATCATGGATTTAAATATCGGCCGTTATATAACGTAACTGCCGATATGTAACGGGAATTAAGCCTCCCATTACCGTTATTTCCGTTATATAATGGGCAAAATTTTTTTGTAACTTTAACGGCCGTTACCAAGGAAAATGGCAGATTTTCTGCCAAAAAAAAAAAAAAGGAATATGCAGGACTGCAGGTTCACATTTTGCAATTTTTTTCGGTAAAATTGCGTAGCGGTTGACCGTTACCGTTACGTTATGGCCGCGACGACCCCGTTACTGTTACACACGACCGCGAAAATGACCGCGACCGCGATTTAAATCCATCGTTTGGAATCATGGCTTTGGGAAGGGTCACATATACACAACCTTTCAAGTAAAATGTTTCCATAGTTTGAAGCTTCAGATAACAAAAGAGAGGATTAAAAAGAGTAGAAAACGTCTGAGACATGAACTAGAACGCTAGACTTAAATTTAGGCATGCTAAAAGATACAGCCATATCTGCTGCCAATACTTTCACCAATTCTCTAATAGTACATAAAATTGTTTCATTTCTTGTTTGGGTATGTTTGGCATTGCTGTTATAATCTGCTTCTGCTGATTTCAGAAGCACTGATAGCAGAATTACATTTTCTGTTTAGTAAACCAAATTATAAATTATTGTGAGAGAAAAAAGCAGTATATTTGTGTTTGGTTAAAAACTAATGTTGGAAATGCTTTTAAGGTGTAAATGACAAAAATGGACATACATGAAGAATAATATTATTACTATTTTTATGTGAAAAACTACCAATTGACTATATTAAATTAGTATATGTCAATCAAATAACATGTTAATTTCATACTAACTTTTTAAAAAAAAATATGTGGTGATAGGTAAGAAGTAAAAAAATAAAAATTCATTGTATTAGCATCTCATTATAAAATATTAAATATATAACTCATAAAATATAATAAAGAATGATTATCAGTACATAAAATGATGATGCTTTTATATTGTGGCAAAACTGTAATTATCATAATTCATTAATGGCAATTTTGAACTTATATCAAATTGGAAACCGGATTCCTTGTTTTTCTCAAACCCAAGTTTGAGAAAAGCATCAAAAATGATGCTTCTTGCAAACCTTGGTTTTTTATCTCATAAACCTGATTTTGGACAATAACCAAACGTTTGAGAAACTAGATTTTTTCCCCAAACCTGCTTTTTCTGCTCCAAAACTCAATGCCAAACAGGCTCTTTGTACAAAAGACTATTTCATGATCAATGACAGGCAGCTTCAATTTCCAATATCAGCTGCTCAATTGACTAATGACTTTCCCAAAACCAAACACACACACACACACATTCAAAAGTTTCCTATGCAAAATTATTATGCGAGTGTACATGGTACATAAACCTGCGAGATCATAGTGGATTAGATTCCAATCCTTACATGGAATCAAGGTAATGTTCACATAAATTTCTGCTTAAATATAGGTTTCACACTCAAGAGAATAAGGTGACAAAATCTTTACCAGGCATAACTCTCAAGGCTCTAGATTCAACAGTCACAAAGTCTGGATTGGCTACTACCATAGGAATTTTTTTAGCAGCACAACGGTCCAATATTTTCTCAAGCTCCTCAAGAGTCATAGGAGAAGTGGCACCAGAAGACTGCCCCAAGGCTTCAGTGCCATGGGCCAAAACAAACTCAGCTTTTTCAACATTTTCCACAATTTGTAAACCTAGGCCCTGGGAGAAAAAGAAATAATCAGCAAGATTTTTAACTAAAAATGCCATAACTGCCTTAAAACACTCTTTCATGAAATCTAAACATTACTATTTAATAATAGAATAAATGTATTCTTCAATAGATTGAAAACATGATTTCATGAACTCTAGACATTATTATTTAGTAATAGAATAAATATATTTTTCAATAGATTGTACTTAAAATTATTTCAAATTGAACATAGATCTGTTCCAAAATTCTGTTCAGCATTCAGCATGGTTGATTGAGAAAATAGCAGGATAGGTTGCATGATGATTTTATAATGGGTGCTTCTTAGTTTCATCAATCATCTCGTTCACTGCATTTGATTAATTATTGAACATTATGTGTATCAAAAACATAAGAGCTTCACAGTTACTTCATCAAGTTTTCCCAGGGACCAATAGTTTCAAGCCTCACATCATTGTGAAAATTCATGGCTTGAAACCATACCTTCTCAGAAAACAGTGAATTGCATCAATAAGATTGTTAAAAGCAACACTTTTTTCTAACTTTTCCAATCCCATTGCATGTTTTCTATATAAAGGAGCAAGAGAAAAGTAAGAGATACAAAGAGAGAACATATACATCTCAAACAGGTATAACAAGAAGAAGAAAAAGAAAATAGAAAAAAATATCTATACAAGAAACTCAACCAAACAGCATACCTCAAGAGATATAGCACCTCGGTCACTCCAGGTCATGTGAATGCAAGATTTCCCTAACGCTGCAAACCAATCATCATCTCTCCTATTTATAATAAAATCCAGAGAACAATTTTAAGATATAAATTATGACTATTGAAGAAAGTAACACTCAAGTAATTTGTGTCAAAAACTGAAATTCAAAACACTCTAAA
Source organism: Vernicia montana (assembly GCA_949750685.1). Lineage (NCBI taxonomy): Eukaryota > Viridiplantae > Streptophyta > Magnoliopsida > Malpighiales > Euphorbiaceae > Vernicia > Vernicia montana. The sequence goes on along the minus strand of CATKHJ010786135.1, from coordinate 6,091 downwards.
TTCCAACAAAATCAAGTTGAAAGGAAGAAGAAATATTCTCAAGCCAAGAAAAACACACAATAGAATTAAATAAGGCACATTCATTCTAATTAGTAATTACACTTGTTTCATCTGATAGAACAAAACCCCAAAAAGATTATCCATTATAAAGTCCTCCAACAAGATTATAAAAAAGAAATTTAACTAACCTCTGCAAGTATTGATGTGTTAATTCCCCACTAGTGATGGCACCAACAAAAAGAGAAGGATCAAAACCAAGACTCTTCAATTTCTCCATTGTTGTAGATGCACGCCGTGAAGAATTGCTTATAATCACCATTCTAGCACCACAAGTTGCAAGCTTTTTTACTGTCATACAAACAGAGAATAGAAAGTGGTTCCTCTATCATTCACTGGAAAGAGAAGAAAAAAAAAATAAGCTCCAAAAAAAAACATACCCAAAAATCAAAAGCTAATTGATTTTACATACATGTTGAAATTGCGCCAGGATAAGGTTGTTTCCCATCATGAAGGACTCCAAATTGATCCAACAACCACGCCTGCAATTTCAGATGAAATGTAATAAACAACAGGTGAAGTGAAACAGAGCAGAGTTTTGGATAAAAGTAAAACCTTGAAACGACGAGTTTCGGCGAGATGTTGAAGGCCATTCAAGGTCTGGAAAAGCTGTGTTTCGCTTGATTTGATGGAGCTCTGAGGCATCATTTTTCTCTTCTTCTTCTTCTTCTTGTTTGGACACTGGACAAAGTGAAATAGTGAATGTTGAGTAAGGTGAGAAAGAAGGTGAGGTTGGTAAATTAAATTACACATTTTTTATGGTAAATTTATTCAATTTTGGGTTGATTTTCATTTTAATCACAAAAATTAATTTAGTATAATTTCATTATTAAATTTTAAAATTTTTTATGTAATTATAGTTTCATTTTATTCATTTTAGGATTTTATCATACTAGTAGTTGGTTACACAACAAAAGGGTGAGAATTATTAATAGGTTGCACAATGATTTACAAACAAATTGAATTTAATTGCATTAAATTTTTGTTTATAATAATCTTTGGGCAAAATGATCAAATTAGACCTCGAATTTGATACCCGAAAATAAATCAAGACAAAATCATTTGTTTTATCATCAAAGTCTTCTTACTCATTTTTATTAAATTAGTCTTTAGTCAAACTTTGGTCATACTACAAAATCAGATAAAATGGTGTTAATTTCATAAACGTCGTTTAGTATAGTTTTTCAGAAAAATACTTTTAAAAAAAAATTAGTTTTTTCATTTTTCAAAAGTTCTTTTAAAAAAAAAAAAAAGTGAATAGTTATTTTTCTAAAAAATAGAATTGAAAAAAGCAGTTTAAAAAAAATCAATCAATTAAATAAAAAATTCAAAAATGTGTTTTTTAGCCTATGGACTAATAGTAATCAATTAAATTTAAATTTTAGGGGTAGGAGTGAAATTTATTTTTTGATATTGTGTAATGATTGAATGTTTTAATGAATAAAAATGATGATATTTTATTGATCATTATACATATTTTTATTCAGTATTAAAAATTGAATACTAGGAACAAAATAAAAATTAAACAATCAAATGAATATAAGAATTGCAAAATTCAAAATATCATTCATTAATATCCATAAATAATGTTCAAACATGGATGGATTAGAAAATCTAATAAGGGAACGATAAAAAATTAAAATCAAACTCATAATCACATAAATTAATACCGTGCTATATTTAATTTTCATTAATCATTAATATATTGATTAATCACATAATAGCTTTTAAATGTTAAATAGCATTTTTTGAATTTTTTTTATTTAATTAATTAATTTTTTTATTTTTTTTTTTGAAATTATTTTTTTCAATCCAACTTTTTGGAAAAACATTTATTCAACTTTTTTTTTTATCAAAAAACACTTTTTAAAACTGAAAAAACTTTTTAAAAAAAAATTGAAAAACTATATCAAACGGAACTTATAAAATTAACATCATTTCGTCTGATTTTATAATACATCCACTGGCTAAAATTTGATCAAAAACTAATTTAACAAAAATTATCAAATATGAGGATTTTGATGACAAAAAAATAGGGGTATCAAAACGTGTTGGTGGGTTGTGTTCTTGTCGAGTTGACCTACTCAAGTGACACGATTAGGATCAATACAAACACGACCCATTTATTAATCGTATCACCCTAACAAGACACAAAAATTAAACGGATTACACGAATACGACACGTATAACCCGTTTATTTAATTGGGTCGTATACGGGTTATGAACCCGACACAACCTATTTAACCTGTATGACATTTATAACCTAAAAAATATAATATATTTGTTACAGAAATCAACTGTAATATTGTTCATAAATCAAATCATGATTAAAATTATAAATTCATTAAAAAATTTATATTTCATATGTTTTTCAAACATTCAAGCAAGCACCATCAAACAAATTTAAATAAAATTTTGATTGTTTTTTATTTTTTAGATTGGGTTGGGTTGATACGACCCAACATAACACGTGAAATTAAATGGGTAGCGGGTCAATCTGTTACACGACTCGTTTTAAGCTGTGTCATAAACGGGTCAACTGGCTAAGCCTCAACCCTAACCCGAAAATTTTTCGTGTTTAGCGAATCAAATTAGCATATCATGACCATTTTTGACACCCCTACAAAAAAGGTGATTTTATCCTGATTTGTCTCGGGTGCCAAGTTCGAGAACTAATTTGACCCCTTTGCCATAATCTTTGTAAGGGAAATTTCATTGTTGAAAAATGTTTTGTATATATACATATAGAGACCATCTGCTTACTTCTTTCTTAGGGTTTTCGATGGGGAATACCCATGTTTTTATTTGTTTTTACCTTTGTTTTACAAGAATAATATATTGTCTAAGGTCGATAGTGTGTCCTTTTTGTCTCCCGTTAGACTCAGCTTGTTGATTTTTATTATTTTGGATTGGTTCTAATTCTGTGCCAGTAGATCTGTCATGGTTGACTCCGGCTATATCCGGCTCTCTCACCATCTTCATCATCTTAGGGTTCTGTTTTTTTATGGTTGCTAGTGGGAGGGGGAAGAGGTTGTTGGTGGAGCTTTCTGGGAAATAGATCTGTATCTTCAACTAAGCTTCATTGCCACAGACAGAGGAACTCCTCCTTTCCAGAGAGGACAAATCCGACAGAGGAAAGTCTTCCCATGCATGTGTTGGGCCCACCTATGGATCTTTACATTTGTGGTGGGTAAGCTTAAACTCTCACAAGTACAAGCCTTTTGGGGAAGGTCCAGCTGACAGATCCATGATTTCTACGGTGACTCATTATCTTTCTCGACCAGCGGAGGTGGTGATGATAATAGTGGCGAGAACAAATGGTTTTGGAAGGGAGTGATTAGAGCAGGGGGTTAAAATATAATTTTACACATGTTGTAGGCCAATGGGCCGTATTTTTAATAGACATATTGTTTGATGTATGTGTTCCTTTGGGCTTGAAGCACAGTGTAAAAAGCTCCAAATAAGTTAGGCTTTACTTAGACTCCTGGTTCAATTGTGTGTTAGCTGGGCTTTTCTCACATGTAAAACTTTCATTTGTACTGATTTGGATTTTAAGCCCCATTAAATGACATCTTTCTCCTCTTTGGAAAAAAAAAATTAAATAATTACATCTCTTTACATAACTTTGTTGAACATCTTTCCACATGACTAGGTTGATCTTTAAATATTTTGTTATTTTAGGCCGCGTTTGTTTTGTATAGTAGGACTGAATAGAACTAGACAAATTTAACTTGTTTAGTGTTTAGCGCGTATTTTTATATACAGATATGATTGTATAAAAATCACCTTTTGTCATGTTCCTCTCTCATTTTATGGAGAACTCACTTATCCAATTCTTATAACTTAATTAATAAAAAAAATTATTCTCGAACTACCCTCAATAAACATAAAATATCGATTGCACCAAATTTATTTATGAATTATCTTCTTTTTTTTTTTAGTCCTTAGAATTCACTTGTCCCAGTTGCATCAAATGCAAGACAAGACAAATATTTATCCAGTCATATTTTATCTTATTTTGTCTTATCATATCTTATATGGTCACGTCCATACAACCAAAAGCAACCTTATAATAATGTTATTTTTTTCAAAACGAAAAATGTTTGTTATAATTATTTATTTCAATCTTTGTTGTACTCTGGGGACTTGGATTGGATATTCCTGTCTTCCTATATTTGCATGATGATATTTAAAATTTTTCAATTTTTTTCATATCAAACAGTTAAAGTATTGAAATGTATAGCCTCATGTTAATAAATGATATTTGGGGGGGAAAAAAAGCTATTATATGAAAGCAAATACTTGTTTTAATAATATTTGTAGTATGGCTAATTTATGCTTTATTATTTTATTTTTTTTCATAATACTATCTTACCTTAAGTGATTCTAATCTAATTCCATATAGTCATTTCTGCCTTTACCATTTGGATAATATTCTAAGAAAAATGTAAAATAAAAAAATATTGTATTTAGCAATCTTTTTTAATTTAACAATAATTTAATATTAATAGCGAAATTTTCACACATCGTAATTAAATGCATCATTTAATTTAACATTTTTATACTTTTAGAACTTAAGTTTACTCTGTTAAAACTTTCAATCTAAACCTCTAACATTAACCATATCATTTTGTACTGGAGCAGCACATTTCAGCACATTCGAATTCGAAAACCTTACAGTCAGAAAATAACTCCAATATCACTAAATTAAAATTTTTATTTATTTGATTTTTTTTTTTTTTTATTTGTTAGAAGTTTGTATATCTCAAATTTAACAAATACACATTACCTTTTCCATCTATTATTCTAAAACCAAAAATTAATTTAGTGAAATTATACTAATAATTAAAATAGGTGATTAATAAAATATATCATCATTGCAAAATGATGAAATTCCTTTGAATTATTTGTTATTGGAGTACACAAGAAATTTTTTAGAACAAATAGAAAATACAAGGTGGATTTATCTTGAAAACAACTACTATTCAGATGGTTCCTTTATGGGCTTGGATGGTTCATTTATGGGCTTTCCTTTCTCTTTTAGCTTGGCCATGGATTCTTTCATAGCTTCTTTCCTCTTCTTGCTAGCTAGGACTTTTGCTTGCACACCACTTACATTAGGGTCCTTCTTCTCCGTCGGTGGTGGAGGTGGCGGCCTTCTAGCTGCTGCATATGCACTCCGGCCACCAACATTCAAGCCTAGCAAAGCACCTGCCAAACCCAATGTCACAGTCCTGCACCATATTCAAGTTCATTTGGTAACTACACCTTAACCACATTTAACAATTATAAGTGAAATTTGTGTTCTTGTTCTTGTAATTATTTTAAGGAAATAATAATATTATGAACTAGAAAATAAAAAATAAAAAAAAAATGTAGCAAAATTGCTAATATTAATTTTTATTGTATATCATCATAGAGTTACGAGAGTTTAAACTCTTAACATTTTGTATCACGAAACAGACAGACACTCGATTATTGAATTATTAATTTAATTTTCTTTTTTAATTAAAAAAAAAAAAACTCTTGATTTGTAGGTGAAACCTACCTAATTTCAATCTATATATATTGAGAAAAAATAGATTGAAATTTCAATATATATAGATGATTTAAACCTTTCTACACAAAATTATTTTCATGCAGTGAAAGTGAAAATTCAACTTTAGACAATCCATTAATCCACTTATTAGTCGTGATTACATTCCTCGTCTTGTAGATATTTAATAGTTCAAATTTCAATATTTTCTTTTCCTTTAAAAGAATTTTCGATGTAAAAGAAAGAAAAAAAATTATTAGTGACCTTAATATATCTGCATTGTAGAACTGTTTCTGAGCAAGAATGTTGTACAATCCCTACCAAAAAATTCATTAGCTAAGTAACACCATAGATTGTGAAATGGACCTACATTGGAGTCCTAATCAAAGTCTTAAAAAATAAAAATATAAGTAGTTACAGAAAGTGATTATTAGCCATTGTATTTGTATATATATATATAGAAGCATAAAGAGAAACTAACCTGCGAGGGACAAGATT
>CATKHJ010785887.1:0-29342 GCA_949750685.1 Vernicia montana | reverse complement strand
CCACTATCCTTCATTGTGATAATCGCAGTAGTATTCAGATTGCTCACAATGATGTCTTTCATGAACGAACTAAGCATATAGAAATTGATTGTCACTTTGTTCGACATCATATTCTTTGTAAAACCCTACACTTAAACTCTGTCACCTCTGCTAATCAAGTTGCTGATATATTCATAAAATCTCTTCTTCCGGCAAGATTTCAAGATCTGTAATACAAACTCAAGATGTCTTCTTTACTACCTTGAGTTTGAGAGGGGGTGTTAAGAGCTGTATTGTATTAAAGTCAATACAATACATCTAAAGTCAATAGTTGTTAAAATTGTTGAGAAAATTAGCTGCGTAATTCATGCCACCAACCATTTGCTTCTGTTAAGCCATCAATCATGGCTGTTTTTGTGTACTCTAAGTTGCATTTTTGTTCTATAAATAGGTTGTAAATGTTGTATAGAAGATACATCAAAGAAATATAGAAAAGCTTCATTCTCTGAAAAATTATTGCTCTTTCAATATTTATTCTGAGTTAACAGCTACTATAAGTAAGCAATTAACCAAAATCAAGTAAACTTCCTAAAATTTCTTAGTAAGTTAGGTTGTTAAATTGTGATTATGAATAAAAATTAAATAATTAATTATACTATAATTATCTTTAAATCATTTTAGTAAAGATTTAAATTTATATCAGTTTTAAAATTTAGTTGGAATATTAACTTATACGTCCTACCGATATTGCTCATAAGCCTCTCCATTGTCACATTTTGGTAGTCCCTTGTACTATTCTCTTTTACTCTCCACTGCTTTTTGTACTTCTCTATTGCTTTTTGTACTTCCTCACTCCACCACTACCTTTCCTTTGAGGGTAGGCTATGTCTTTTCTAGCCATTTTCCTAATCCTTGAAGCCATGTCGATTCACATAGCATTGGCTCCATTATAATTCAAAATTTTTTTTAACAAAGCCGCATTTAAAAAAATCTAAAATTACTTAAACTATATTAATATAGTAATTATATTTAAAATTACATGTCATTTATAATATTTTTATTCTACATATAATTTTTTATTTTGATAATAATGATTATCATAATGACACATTAAATTTTTTATGAAATTAAAATAATTAAAAACCTAGCATAAATAAATATATTTATTTTTTTATTTCAATTCAATCATAAATTATATTCTCTACCCCTAAAAATTATAATAAAGCATACATAGAAAAAAAAAATCAAAATGAAATTTAAAAAAATGTACAATAGTATGACAGATTCTTTAAAATCAAAACCAATTTACCTTGCACTACCAAATTGTTCTTATGAAAAATATTTGACAAATAAAAGTTTATACTTTCATTCATTTCATCAGAATAAGAAGTCTAATTTTTTTTAAAAAAAATAAATTTATAAAATTTGATAAATAATGTAAAAATTTAATCGATATAAATTCTTTTTATAAAAAAATTGTAAAAATTTTTAAATCTTATTACAATAAGATTTTCTTATGTAATAATAATAATAATAATAATAATAATAATAATAATAAAATCTTACTTTAATAAGATTTTTTTTTTATGTAATAATAATAATAATAATAATAATAAATCTTTACCCAATACTACACTTAATTATATATTATATATATTATTTTTTTAAAAAAAATACAAACCCAAATGTATAAAATAATTACAGATAAAGAGCTAAAAGCAGCAGTAAAAGTCACAGAAACAGAGCAGAGAAATGAGCCTGAGAAATCTAAAGCTATGGAAGAGCTTCGCCATGGAAGCATTGGATCAATCAATGTTGGTTGGCAAATTCCTTTGCTTCCTTCACGTCACCAACACCTATCTCTGCACTGTTGCTCTAGTAAGTAATTTTCAAATAATTTTACCCATACCCACTCAAATTCAAATACAAGATTAATTAATGGTAGCAAATATGATTCGGTACGTTGCAGACCTATGGCCCCAGCATGCTCCCGTCCCTGAATCTCACCGGTGACCTCGTCCTGGCTGAGAGGATCTCGCCCAAGGTTGGCAAGGTGGGTCTTGGTGATATCGTTCTTTTACGGTCCCCTGTGAAACCTACAAGAATAGTCACGAAGCGTGTGATAGGCATGCAAGGCGATCGCGTCACATATATTATTGACCCCAAGAACAGTGATAGAACCAATACTATTGTGGTATTTGCCTTAGATTTTGCTTAATTTTCTTTTTTATGGGTTTTAGCGGTTCTGTTTTTTGTTTTTCTTGTGTTTGACTGTTTAATGGGCTCTACTGAATCTGCTATTCTTTGCTTATTTTTGATATTTTATTAGTGTGATTGTAAATTTTATGGGTTGTAGAGATTGTTCTTCATTTGGGTTGTTTTTGATATTATGCTTACCCTTGTTATCTATCTTTTGGTGATCCCCTAGAGATAATGTTTGATACTTTGACGGAGATTATGCTTATTTGCTTCAAAAGTTTTTGCCTTTTGCTTTTGGTTTTTGAGATTTGTTGATTGTTATTGCTTTCTTTGCATCTTTAGGTTCCTGAGGGGCATATTTGGATAGAAGGAGATAATATATATGATTCGAATGACTCGAGAATGTTTGGGGCGGTTCCTTATGGTCTTCTTCACGCAAAAGTATTTTGGAGGGTAAGCCTAGTTTCTTCTTGATCTTCATTTCATAGGAAGTTAAATTTCATTTTTCCCTGAGAAAATTTTTTGGGGTTTGGATATGAATAATTTGAAAAATAGTGAAGAATGGTATCTAATATGACATATAGGTTATAACTAGATAGTCTATGTTGCTACTTAAATTGAATTATGTTGAGAAATGTATTTTTTTTTTTTATCATTGACCTTTATTTTATCAACTTAGGGCAGTATTGGAGGCATTTTTTAGAATGAAAAAAAAATGAATTTGTGTATAAAATACAACTTTTTTTAGCACATACTAGAATGTGCTTATAGTAACCACTGAAGATCTAAAATGTCTAAAGTTAAATTTAATTATTTTTAGGTGGTAAAAATTGAATTATGTTTAGATGGTTTCAAAATTATTTTGCAGAAACTCATCTTTGTGCTCTTAATGTGATGATGGTTTGATAATTTTTTTTTTGCCTTCACTTATTTTGTTTCTAGGTATGGCCACCAAAAGATTTTGGACCTTTGGGACAAAGAGCAAAATAAATGAATGAATTTTTTAAGGTAAAGGTTTTAGACACATTCTATTGATCTCTATTAAATTGCAAACTTCTGATTGTCACTTCTTTTCTGTGCTCTTGATTCATTGTCTGAAGCTACCACTACTATTGTTCTTCTTCTTGATGGAACAGTCTTGAGTTTGGCTTTAGTCAGCAGGCAAATGGATTAGCTGAAATCCAATTTTGGACATGAATAAGTCACCATCACTGCATTTGAATTTTGAACCTTATCTAATGATTGCCTTTCTCACTGATATCTCTGCCTTAAATGATTTATCCATTTTGCCAAATGATGGAAACAAATCTTTATCTGCTGCTTTGGCTTGTATACATCTTCAAATTTATGTGAATGGTAAAGTAGCAATATCACTTTGAGCTTCCCACCAACCTACCCCCATTGCTTCCCCCTTTCCTGTGGAAAGGTGCAGCAGAAAAATTCCTCAACTTCATTTGAAATACGTGGATTTTATTTCTCAATTTTAATTTCCTTTTACAGTTGAGTTGAATACACTTGACTAATATTGAGAACTACATGCATTCTCATGCAAATGATTCTGAAAATATATGCCTGATGCCGTTATGTTTGTGCTAGGAACTTTCCCAGAAAAGGAAACAGAAAAATTATCACAGTATGTCGTTGACCACTTTAACCAAAAACATTTTAGGATGCAAGTTGAACATGGATAGAAGGCTTTATAATCTATGTGAATCATCTGTGTAATGATGTATGATCGATATTCTTGCATGTGAAAGGATTATGTAGGTTGCTAACAAATGATCAAGGGTGGGCATCCATGAAAAATGGTAACTGGTGTAAAGCGTATTGGCTTGTTGGCTAAACCTTTATATATGGGTAACTTTATTGTAGCAAGGAGTTTGGTGTATGATTGTGTCCAAATCGCTTCAAGACAGCACTTGTACTCCTGTATCCTTAACAACATGTTAATTTACACACATTTGTAGACATCCTGTGTCACATTGGCAAATACAAGTTCGCTGAAAATCTGATAATAAGCATAAAAGTTAATCCCTAGGCATGAGAAGAAATTTGTGAAGTTCATAGATATTCTCACTTTGTGTTCTGAGTAACCTATATCTAAAGTCTAGAGATATTCCTGCCTTACCATTTGAGTAACCTATATATCTAAAGCACAGAGATATTCTCATTCTGTGTTCTCATTTTGCTCTCAACCTTCATATAAATTTTATTATGTGATCAGCAATAACATGCAATATGCATATCTACTTTCTCAAGTTTGGAGGATTTGCTGTCTAAGCATTTTATCATCGCTATTTTTTTTTTTGTTCCCTTATTATTTGCTGTGAAAGCTGATTTCATGATTAAGTAATAGCTTTTTATGTCTTTAGGCATGCAAGAATTGTCATCAGTGTGAACTGATCTGAAAGATCTTTGAACGTAGGAGTGGAATTGAAGATGTTGGGTGGAAGATCATGTTTACTAGAAAGTTTTTGCTGCTATGCTAATCCTGAAGAGAACCAAACTGGAAGACATATCAAGAGAGACATCAATGAAGGCAATTGTTAACTCTTTGTTTCTCATGCAACAGTTGTATTTTAAGAGGCATTTGGACTGTAAACCTTTGTAATCGTTAGTTTTTCTGTGCAAAGGCTCGTATTAAACTGATGCTCTCATTAGTGATTAGCTTACAATTCTTTGGTTCATTAGCAATATTTGCACTAGAATAACCTGTTACCGCCATGTACTTTTGCTATAACACTCGCAATTTCTTGACCATCAATTTGTAAAATTAGTGTTTTAATATAACTCTTATAACAGATGCATCACTAATTCCAGCTTCTTCCGTAAAGTACTTCAGCTTAAACAGTTGAGTTAATGATGTATTTGACAGTGCATACTATGAACTATTGGCTACACATTCTTCATGCATCCACCACAGTACATTGTTATGCAGAACTGGCAATAGCTCCTTTTAGTCAAAATTTTAACCTGTTGAAGCCTAAAGGACCCAATTCTTTTATGTTTTTCAATACTCATCTTGGAGTATGTTAACTCAAACAATCAATGGAGTTCTTGTTAATGGAAAAATATACATTGCCTAAATTTCTAACATTGTGACAGTAACCTTACGGCTGCACTCCATCTGCTATGTCAATTTTTAAGCAACTCCATCTTTCAGATTTAGCAGGCAGATAAGGCTACACTCACTGGGTCATGGTAATGCAATTATATAGGACTGCCTCTTGATATCTGCACTTACAAAGCCGAAGCCACTATCCTTTGATGGAGTACAGCCGTAAGGTTACTGTCACAATGTTAGAAATTTAGGCATCTGAATGACCATCCTCCAACAAATAAGACAAAATGCTTTTGTTAAGAAGCATGTAACCAGGTTTAGGCCAGCTACAGAAACACAAATCCTAGTAGGCAGCAAATTAAATGAAAGAGAGAAAGAGAAGAAACAAAGACATCTTTGTTGATCATAGACAGGAAAGAATACATACATGATACGTACGAAGATTAGAAATGTTCCAGTTTGAATTATTTTTATATTATTTTTATATTATTTTTATATTATAGACAGGAAAGAATACATACATGACAGAGCAAGATTTCTTTGTATTATTTTTCATGAGCAATCTGTTTCCCCAGCGAAAAGCACTTTCTGGTTATTAGACCACCCTAACAACTACTTTATTTTCTGATAAAGAAACTCATTATTCAAGAAACATCAACAGTATAAAATTTCAGTATCCATTCAACAACTGATAATCTTGCTCTGTCAAAAACATGTATTTTGAACAACTTTTTATTCTTTCATCAAACAGATTCCAACATATAATGTCCATTTTTTGTACATCATCAAAACTGTTTATTTAAGAGGTGCCACTAGTTCATTTGGACTAGCATTGTCCTTTAGTTAAAGTGAAGAAAATTAATAAAATTTATCCGGATTGTTGGCACTGAAAACAGCTAATTTATATTGAATATGGATTTTCTTCTGAAGCAAGCTATGAACAATAATCAGCTTAATCTAAATTTAGTTTTAGGATAGGAGCATATCATTGCTCTGCAACAGCGAAAAAATCAGTAAGAGAATAATCACATCCATATTTACTATCAAAATCAAGATTAAGAAAAGTAATACTAAATTAAAATTTTATTTCCTCAAAACTCAGACAAAAGCTATGCTAATGCTAGCTAATAACCACAAGCTCAAATTTTGGTAGCACCAACCTAACTAAATTTGATTTGAATAGGAAAAGAAACTATGTTATCTCCAACCATGATAGTGTGCCCTCCTGATGGCAAAACACTGTAAGCACTATACTCTATGAGACGCAAGCTCTGGCATAAATTTAACTCAAATTTAACCCTTTCACTACTTTTAGCTTGAACAAACACTCTCTTGAAGCCAATGACTTGCTTAATATTTGCCCCTACAATTCCTTCTGGAGGTTTGGAGTAGACAATTATAACTTCACTTCCATCTCTTGATCCCACATTTTGTAATTCAATTTCAAACTCCAATTTTTCATCACAGGACAAATCATTTGTTCTAATTGAAGGACATTGAGGTTTAAAGTTGTCTTCTTTGTATCTTAGTTGATGGCAGTGCTGAAATTTGTTCAATTTTATCTCGACTGATGATTTCGAGGATGTTAACTTGTAGGTAAAATTGGTGTAGCTAAGTCCATACCCAAATGGGTAAACAGTAAAGCCATTAAAGAATTTATAAGTTCTACCAGGGTAGCCTAAATTTTCATTTGGCCTCAGTTGCAGAGATGTCATTGGCAATTGATTTACATAATCAGCTTCATGCCAGGTAAGCGGTAATCTTCCTCCTAAAGAAGAGAAAAAAAGTATATGATTAGTTTGAAACTTGCAACTTTAATACAATTAAGATTTAAGAATGAATTACCCGGATTGTATTTGCCAAAAACAACATCTGCAATGGCACGGCCACCTTCCTCTCCAGGGTAGCCAGCCCATAAAATAGCTTTGATATTACTATTATTTTTAGCAAAAGTAATATCTATGCCTCCGGCTGACATGATTACGAGAATAACTGGACCTTTGGCAGCTTTTGCAACTTGGTTGATAAGTTCAGTTTGGTAACCAGGAAGGAGGAGATCATCCCTATCCAAGCTTTCAGCTTCAATAGATAGGTCTATACCCGCTACTATTACAGTGGCATCAGCTTCCTTTGCAGTTTGCACGGCTGGGAATACTAGGCTGTCATTCTTGCAAGCAATATCACATCCAATTGCATAACTCACATTTGCATATATTGAAAAACCATCAATAGGAGCTGTATATTGGCACGGAATACCTGCAATATAAATGCAATTTCGTTAATTAGATTCTTAGTCCTGAAAATGACTTAATAATACTGAATTATATATGTATGTATACATACCTGCATAATTTCCAATCATAGCTTTGGTAGCATTAGCATGAGGTCCAATCAAAGCTAGAGTTTTGATATTATCAGATTTCAAAGGCAAAGTTTCATCAACATTTTTGAGGAGGACAATTCCTTCTCTTGCTGCTTGTGTGGCTAATTCAATGTGTTGTTTAGAACAAATATCATTCTTGCCAAGAGATTGAAATTGAGGGCTTCCATCAAAAAAGCCTAGCCTCATAAGTACCACATAAAGATATTTGAGTGACTTGTCTATTTCTTCCTCCTTGACCTTGCCTTGCTTAACTGAGGATTCAGTGTATTTTGTGTAGTAAACTCCACAATCCAAATCCAAGCCTGCTTTAAGTGTTCTTGCAACTGCATCCTCTTTTGTGTCACCAAGAAATTTATGGCCATCAACCATTACTTGAATGGAATCACAATCTGAAACTATATATCTGGTGCAAAAACAATAAAAATAAAAATAAAAATAAATTTGACAATGTTTGTAAAATATTTATAGAATGATGAAACTTAAATATATTGTTTTGTACCCATGAAGATTCCATTCTCCTCTAATTGTTTGGTTCAGGATTTTTGGATCAGCACAGGTAGGTATGCCATTAACACGATTATAGGAACACATAATACTGCTAGCATCGCCTTCTTTAACACACATCTCAAAAGGTCTATTGAAAGTCTCCACCATATCTTGTTCTGTCACCTGCATCGAACATTAGAATGATCATAAGCTCATTTTGAAAATTAGAATGATCATAAATTTGGAATCAAGGTTTTTCTCTAGGGAATTTACTCTAGCATCAAAAGTGTAACGTTCAATTCCCTTCCAATTGTCAACATCATAAGCAGTAAAATGCTTGCAGCATGAGGAAACTTTAAGAGGTCTAGAGTTCAAATCCGTATAATTTTCTGTCCCCTCAACATCTTGCAAGCCTCTTACATAACTAGAAGCATATGAGCCTACAACGAAAGGATCTTCCCCCGGTGTCTCGATAGCCCTTCCCCATCGAGGATCTCTCACTACATTAATAGTTGGACTCCAATAAGTTAATCCAGCCCTACCTAGATTGTACATTGCCCTTGCTTCAGTTGAAACAACCTGCATTATTCATTACATATTTTATATTAATATCTCTAAAGAGTATTCAACAAGAAATAAATTAACTAACCATTAGTGACAATTACCTGACCAATATTTTTCCATAAAGACTGATTAAAAGAAGCTGTTGTTAGTATTACTGTAGGGAAGCTAGTAACAGTAGGAACAAGATCATCAAAGAAAGTTCCTGGACCAACATTGGACACACCATGAAGAGCCTCAGACCACCATTCATATTTAGGTAGCCCAATTCTAGGCACACCATAAGCAAGATTTCCAAGTTGTTGCACCTTTTCATGCAATGTCATATGGTTTACCAAGTCCTTGGCCCTAATATCATAGGGCAAGGACTTGTTACAGAAGGCAAAATTAGACATGTCCAATCCAAGGGCAGCGTACCTAGAAGGGTCACATACATGAGTGAAATTAGACCCATTAGGGGTAGCATCATCTTTGCCTAATGTGCTGGCATCTAATGTAGAGTATGAAGATGGGTTCTTTAGATCATTTCTAGCAGTGGCAAAAATGGCAGAGAATGCAATAGAAATTAGATAGATAAAAAGAAGAGAACATAAGCTTTTGGCCATGGCTTTGTGCAAGGAAGAAATTAACGTGGGAAGCTTATATTTCCAAGGCTAGCTACTTCAATTTATATATAGAGCCATAGTGGGTTTTTTTTTTTTTTTTTTTTTAAATTTTGATTTTGAATAGTTTCTCAAAAGTCTTTGAGGTTGTTCAGATGTGATAAGATATATATCTATTTTTTGTTAAGATTATATAAGATTCCTCTCTCCTATCAAATATATTTCTCCTAATTTGATGCATTTAATTCACATCTCTTTAACCTCTTTATTCTCCTAATTTGATAAGATATATATCTTTTAACTTTTTTTTTTTTTTTTTAAGGAAAGAAGACCTCTTCAACTTAATTATTGATCTTTTGTTGTTGACAAAAAATAATACCTTAACATCAAAATCCTGTTAATTCATATGCATATTTATCCAAAAATATCATTAATTCCTGACAAAAGAAAAAGAACAAAAAAAAATCATTACCTAATCATGCATCAAAGTCTTCTTTATTTTATGCATATTTAACCAATAATAGTATTATAATTCCTGAAAATACTTCTCTTTTTTTTTTTTAGGGAAATCATTGCTGAAAAATCTTAAATTTAGGAAAGGAATGCAATGAATTGAAGTGTTTTAAAGAGTAAAAACAGATTTTTAAACACTCATTAGGTACAAGGCCCATAATCAGACATTGTTGATGACTAATATTTTATCACTAGTGTATGTTAAACATTGTAAAACATTTATCTTTTTTTGTCTCTAGGCTTGCAATAATTGTCATCATGGTGAACTGGTCTGGAAGATCATTGTACATGGGATTGGAATTGAAGATGTTGGGTGTAAGATCATGTTTACTAGAAAGTTTTGCTGCCTTGCTAATCTTGAAGAGAACCACGCTGGAAGACATATCATGAGAGACATCAATGAAGGCAATTGTTAGTTAACTCTCTGTTTCTCATGCATCAGTTGTATTATTAAGAAGCATTTGGACTAAACCTTTGTAATTGTTAGCTTTTCTTTTCTTTGTTCTGTTAAACTGTTGCGTTACATTAGTTATTAGCTTACAATTCTTTGGGTCAGTAGCAAGATCTGCACTAGAATAACCTGTTATTGCCATTTACTTTTTGCTCTAACACTGGCAATTTGTAAAATTATAGTGTTCTCATAGAACCCTCATAACAAGGTAGCCAGCTTCTTCTGTAAAGTACTTCATCTTACACAGTTGAGTTAATGATGATTTCACAGTACATAATATGGACTATTGACTACACATTCTCCATAGGAGTCCATACATCCACCACAGAACATTGTTAAGTAGAAGTGGCAATAACTCCTTTTAGTCAAAATTTTAGCCTGGGGAAGCCAAACAATCAGATGATGAAGGACCAATTGTTTTATGGGTTTCAATACTTATCTTGGTGCATGTAAACTCAAATTACTAACAAAAATGTAGCTGAGAAAAATGAGCAGTTGAATGACAACCTGAGCAAACAAAAAGTAACAACCCAAATGATCAATTCCTATAGGCAAATGATTCAAAATCATGTCAAAATATGCATGATGAACAAAGTATCAATGGAGTTTTTGTGAATGGAAAAATGAACAGGGGGAATTATCCCCTACGTAGCATTTGCTGGTATACACATGCCTAAATTTCTAGCATTGTGACGGCAACCTTACGGCTGTATTCCGTCTGCTGTGTCATGGATGCAATTAGCCAGCTTCTTTAGGACACTTTCATTCCAAGTCGTCTTTGTCAATTTTTTCAGCAATTCCAGCATCTTTCAGATTTAGCAGGCAGATAAAGCAACACTCACTGGGCCATGGTAATGCAATCATATAGGACTGCCTCTTGATATCTGCACTTACAAAGCCGAAGTCACTATCCTTTATCTCTGTCCTATACAGTCATCTGAATGACCATCCTCCAACAAAATAGACAAAAATGCTTTTGTTAAGAAGCATGTAACCAGGTTTAGGACAGCTACAGAAACACAAATCCTAGTAGGCAACAAATTAAATGAAAAAGAGAGAGAAGAAGCAAAGGCATCTTTGTTGATCATAGACAGGAAAGAATACATACACTTGCTATAAATTATGATAGCATAAAAAATTATATGTAGATGGCTATAAATTTGCAAAAGATATTATAATAAATACATCTCCTACCAAAAACTGGATAAAAGTTGTTTCTGCCACTATTTTCCGGCATGAAAGAATTTGTAAATGCTTCAGTTTCTAGAACATTTCTTTGTATTATTTTTCATGAGCAATCTGTTTCCGCAGGGAAAGCGCTTTCTGATTCAGTACAGAAACAAAGATTAGACTACCCTAAAAACTACTTTATTTTCTAATAAAGAAACTCATCATTCAAGAAACATCAACAGTATAAAATTTCAGTATCCATTCAACACAACTGATATTGTTATCTTGCATGTATTATTTCTGTCTCCACATTGGAGCTCTGTCAAAAACAAGTATTTTGAAGAACTTTTTATTCTTTCATCAAACAGATTCCAACATATAATGCCCTTTTTTTTTTACCTAATCATCAAAACTGTTTATTTATGAGGTGCCACTAGTTCATTAAATTTCTTAAGCCAATGTTCATTTGGACTAGCATTGTCCTCAATGAAAGTAGAGAAAAATAACAAAATTTCTCTGGATGGTTGGCACTAGAAAATTGAGTTTTTGGACCAAACCAGCTAATTTATATTGAATATGGAGTTTTCTTTAGAAGCAAGCTATGAACAATAATCAGCTTAATCTAAGTTCAGTTTTACCGACTAGGATAGGGTGATACTAATTTAATGAAACATTCAGCATCGAAGGTGTAAACTGTGTAAAGACCCAACACAGGCTATCCAAAGAAGTGGTTTTGCATTAAGAATTTGATGTCATCTCCCTCAAGAGAAAAGAGATCAATCATAAGGAGAAAACTAAAGTGGTGTTTGGTAATGTGATTCAACACTTAAAGACAAAATTTTCAGCATTTTTTAATTTTAAGTTGTTTGATAAAGTTTATCTATGTATTACTTAAAAATTTTTAATTAAGCTAAAAAAACTCTTTTAGCTCTCTTAACTTAAAATTTGCATTGAGAACAATCAGTTATTGGACTTCTAAACAACTTTTCAGTTTATAAATTTCAACACTTATTACTCAGCACTTAAAATTTAGTTATTAAATTTTCAGCATTTAATTTACAATTTTATTTAACACCACCTAAGTTAGAGGATACAAGTACTCAGTAAAACAAATATGACCATATAAATTGAATAAAGACATGAACTAAAAGAAAATAAGAAATGAACCTGATTCTGCAAGCTTGCTGTGGTAGTCCAACGCTGAGGATTATGTACTACTGCTGAACTATCAGTGATGTAAGCAATTGTTCTTGATTCTTCATGTACGTTAGACACTATAGCAGGTGGTAATTCTCTCATAATCCATAGTATAAATGCTGAAGGGACCGAAGAACCTAAAAAAAAGCAATGAAATAAAATCTTAAAACAAGATCTTAAGTATAGACAATATAGAAATAGAATTAAAATCACTCTCCAAATACAATAACATTTGTGCTCATTCACAAATTTCCAATGCAAAATGAGAAAGCAAAAATATTATGGAAAATCATATTCCAAATCCCAAGAAAAAAACTTGGAACAAAAGGCCCATTAATGACAAAGAACAGAGCAAATCCCAAAAAATAAGAAACAAAATGTAGTTAATTGAATCTCCGCATGGCTTCTCTACGACCCATTTATCATTTAAGTTCCTATTCAAAATTAAATGTAGCATCTCAAATCATTATGAAAATTTAAAGGGAAAAGTTATATCCAGTACCTATAAAATAATATAAAATCAGTAAAAGAGAAGTGTAAAGACCATTATTGTCAAGACTCTGGCAGTAATAGAGGACCTGCAATCACAACTATACAGTTAAGTTTGAGAAATTTAGTGATTGGAAATGCAAGAACAAAACATATGGCCACAGAAAAGTACATACTGGAATTTGAGTACAAAGAGCAACAAAAGCACTTGAAGTGAAACATAGAACAGAGACAACAGCCAAACCCGCAACCTGCACATGCAACATCCTTCCCCAAATCATCACATCATCATTAAAGAAAATGTCAACTAGAATGCCACTGAATCCTGATCCCAAATACATAAGATTAATCCTGCCACTTGCCAGTATACACAACAGCATCATAATGATACATCCATCTTTAAAGAAGAAAGGAGCTATGAACTTGATACCTTCCACATTTCTGATGCAGCTCTCTCAGATCTAACTCTTCTCATTTTTGAGCATATCAAAAGTCCTGAACATGAAACACAGAGCAAAAGATCAAAGATCACATAGCAACAGATAAAGAAGACCAGCCTATGCAATAAAAGTTCTAACACTACATATGATCAAGAAACCAATTTGTCTTGCCAATACCCATTTGGTGTCAGCAATAAAACCAAAGGCATATCAACAATTCAACCACAAGCACTACAATTAGTCATTTTCACCATGGACTGCAAAATACTGTCTAGCAAGTACATGCCGCTTAGCTCCCAATAAATCTGCAGGAGAGTCCTAATTAAGATAACAGGTTCCTTTTGCTGTAATTGTTTTATCCAGAAAAAGAAATAAGTAGTAATTCAGAAACCAAATCTAGAAATTAATATGATAAGTTTATGCAGATTTTACATTAAAGTCACAGCAGAAAGGTACTTGTGTTTTTTAGTCAACTTTAAAAGAAAAGTGTCACTAAATTTTAAGAGATTCCAAATTCAGTAACATAATAAACTTAAGGGACTATCCAGTCCTTATGATATGCTAATTTCTGCAATACAAGTAGCTTTCTTATGTCACCCTCAGTTTATAATTCAGGTTTACAGGTTTCATTCAAATAGTTGCCCATAACGGTGGAGTTCCTTTAGCTTGCACGAAGATAATTTCCAGATCAACCCTTCTAAACAAAATAGTACAAAATGATAATTGCTCACCATAAAATGCTAAAGCTCCTCCCAATACCAGTGACGCTATAGCAAAAATATCTACATATACCTGCATGAGATTAGAGACATTACATACATGATACACCTTCACTTGCCATTCACTAAAATAATAACCAATAAACTGTCATTCACTACCAGGTTTTAACAGCTGTACCCTACTGCTAAGTGAATCATTATGCTAAATTGCTAACTGATGTCTTAAATCAGCTTAAATCAGCTATTATGTCCTAAGAATTGGGTAACTTGTAAAAAAGCAAATATTTTGTGGGAGACCAGTATATTGCTCTACTGCAACTGAAAATAACATATTACACAAGATAAACTGGAAAATAAGTGTTTTATGTGAAACATATGATGTTTAGCTCCCTCTCTTTCTTAAGCTAAAATCTTAATGGCTAGATATATACAAATCTACTACACTAGATTAGAATATTCCATAGTTCTAACTCCCATGAAGAAGTTGAAATTGTCCAATGCAACATGTAAACTGGAGCTCTAGGAAAGTGCCCAAAAGGTTTCAAACAAGAATTTGAGAAATTGCAGAATGAATTTCTAAGGAACAATATTGGCAAGCCTGCTGTGTTAAGAGTAATCTCACATTGATTGGGAATGAATAATATAAATGTTTAATATATGGTGAGAGCCTATCATCTAATTGGCTAGTTCTAGTTATTTAAGTTATGATAGTACCCAATATATCAATATGTGTTGTGTGTTTGTATTCTTAGCACTCTCCTATATTTGTCTTCCTCTCCCATTCATAAAATAATATGGTATCAGAGTAAGTTTAGCCCGGTTTCTTGATTTCCCAATTTCCCGTCTAGATATCCAATCCCAGCGGCTCGGTCCGGTGTTGCCGTTGCGTTTCAAGGGGAGTGTTTGAATTTCTTTCCTATTTTCTCGAACTTGATGTCCAGTTCCAGCGGACCCAATTTCTAGTCCAAGTAACAATTGGATGTTCATTCTCAATTGTCATTTAAGGGGGAGTATTAAGAGTAATCCCACATTGATTAGAAATGAATAATATAAATGGTTAATATATGGTGAGGGCCTATCACCTAATTGGCTAATTTTAGTCATTTAGATTATAATAGTACCCAATATACCAATATGTGTTGTGTGTGTTTGTATTCTTAGCACTCTCCTGCATTTGTCTTCCTCTCCCATTCATAAAAATAATATGCTGTCAATAGAGAATATGTAATGACTGGGAGATGCCTACTGTTCTATTTCTCCTTATCTTTTGGCAACAACCAAGAACATGAAAAAAACATAAAAGTCAAAAGGATGATCATCTATCTATTCCACCTAAAATGTTTACCTGGAATAAAACAAATATCAACCAAACAGTGGAATTATTTAGAAGTATGCTTCTATAATATGAACAAGAAAAGAGTCAAATTATTTTTATATAAATGTCCATACCATGGCCAACGAAGACGAATCAATAAAACTATTTCCCATCCCAATCCACATGAGCACAGCAAATAACACCATCAAAAAAAATATTAGGACAGTAACCTGGTAAGAAAGAAGAGAGTTCATAATTTTGTGAGTATTCATCAACTATGTGACTACAAGATCACTAAAAAGCAAATATACCTAAATCCTTGTGCATGAGATGAGGAAAAAAGGAAACTTTTCATCATTTCCATACCCAAATCACAATTTTTTGACGGCTTCCAACATGGATTGACCGGAAAGGTATACATATTCTTAGACTATCTGCATGTGCTGAACTTGGGTCATCTAATGTCATTTCCAGCAAAGCTTCATGAAAACTAAAGTCTTCCTCTTCATAATCTTCATCATCTGCCTGATGGCGAAGGTCGACCCTAGAAAAAAAAAAAAAAAAAAAAAAAAACCCAGAGAAATATAAAGAGCATAATTTATGAAGAGAACACAGGTTTTTAACCACAGTATCCAAATCATAAGTATTGCCAGCTAATGAATTAGTGATGAAAAGGAAATCACCAACTGAAGATGCATCTGGCATTAAGCACCCATGATAAATAAATCCCATCTATATGCCTAAATCATAATCCTTTAATGTAAGTATGTAAGCCAGTTGAAAGGGCCAAAAAAGAAGTCCACAGCTTAGCCTTTTTCTCACTAAATGACTTGAATTCTTGCCACTATCATTCTATAGACTTCAAAACTTTGCTTCTAAGTTCCCTTATTTCTAGAATTCTCGGTTGGAATCTTATCAAATGAAGTACCAATGAATTAGTGAAAAACCCATATAATTTAATGTAGTTTAAAATGAAGGAATTAATTAGTCTACCTCTATAATCATTTAGACCCTAAAACCCTGAGACAGGTTCATGAAAACCTGATTCATTTTAATATTCAAATAAACCAGTGCCATATATTTCTTTCTGAAACTTAATCAGTTGTTTCTCACTTCTCACTCTTGATCACATTATTATTTAAGCTTGGGATTGTCAAACTAGTACCAGAGATGTAAGACAAAGAAATACTTGGAGCTCTTTGTTCCCAGAGCTGCAAAAAATTGGAAAATCACCATGATGCAGCCTGATTAGCAAGCTACTCATACATCCTGAACTGAAAATGAAGGGCTTGGGTCCAAAAACTGATTATTTAATAATTTCTAAGCAGGCCCATTTCAAATCCCTGATAATTACAATTATAATGAAAATATAACTTCTTCACCACCAAATTCCTATTCAGCTAAATCACAGATTTAATGCAAAAATCTCTACCCAAGGACACAGAAAGAAGATAAACTCAATACGACATTCTCACTGAAATTAATAGATGCTCCTCTTCATTTTGAGAATATTTCGGACACGAGGAATAGGAATCCCAAATAAATTCTTAAACCATCATACTGGATATTGCACCTATGGCACAAAGGAACATTTACAAACATCCTGTCCCCACTTTCATGCTGTGAATGGAAATTAATAGCAAAGTAGAAAACATACCAGAAGGATAAAAGTAGAAGAAATGCCGCAAAAGACAGAATTTTTGGCAAGGCTGAAAAAAGAATTCACAGAATTCAAATGCTTTCAATAAGCTCACAGTGTAGTAATCTAGCTACTATTTGAAACAGGAGGCATACCCATGAAGATAAAACCACAAGAATAAGACCAGCATAGCCACCTCTCACAGATAGCAATGGTAGTAATGAGGAAAAAGATGAAGTAACCTGCAAAAGTCATAACTAAGAAATTCATTTGAATCGAAGATACAGGAAACAAAAGCTACATACAAGCATACATACAGTACATACATACTTGTGGTTATATGCTTGTATAATAATGTCTAGATGAAAAGAAATGACCTTTAGGTGTTCATCATAATTAATTACAATCATATAATTGACAAAACAAGAAAATCTTACAGCAAATAGTGTAATACCGAGAGACTTATCAAGGAATATAAAGAAGCCATTGGCAGCTGTTTCAGTAAAATGAAGGACAAACTTGAACTGTTTCATAATCTAGGTTTTTTTTTTTTTTAAAATTCTCCCTTCATTATTTTAGTCTAGTTAACAACAATATAAGATGTTAATACATGGGACAAAAAGTTCCAGCAAGACTACAAGAACAAAATGCAGATCAAAGTAGAGTTGAAATGGATACATACATCAAATGCAGTATTTCTAATCTATTAGAATTCAAAATTTTGATAAACTATGCATTTGTAATTAGAACATATGGCATAAAAAGTATTAATATTTGTAGACCATTACCAATATAAATATATGTGAATGAAG
This sequence comes from Vernicia montana, assembly GCA_949750685.1. NCBI lineage: Eukaryota > Viridiplantae > Streptophyta > Magnoliopsida > Malpighiales > Euphorbiaceae > Vernicia > Vernicia montana. The sequence continues at coordinate 11,326 of CATKHJ010785887.1, read as the reverse complement.
AAACGTGAGGTACCATAATCCTACCTAATTAAAGTACCATCAACCCCATAACTATTATCATGTGTCATAAAACAAATACTGCTCTTGAATTAGCATAAACTTTCTAAACTTTGCACTCCCCATTGTCACAATTACAGTCTATGGGTCTATTCATCTTGATCACTTGATTAATTCCATTGATGACTAATATCGCCCTAGAATTTTAAGAGTCCTAATTTCATTTTTTGTAAAATGTAGTTGTCTTTTTTTAGTATGTATAGGAAAATTTTCTATTTAAGCCTTTGTTTGATTCGCAGAAAATAATTTCTCTAGAAAATACTTTCCAAGGAAAAAATTATTTTACAAAAAATGTGTTTATATGCTTTACTTTTATTATAATGAGTTTGTCAAAGTTAGGAAATGACTTATTTTTTTCTTTGACCAGGAAAATATTTTATGTTGACCAATTTTCTTAGACGCTCCAATCGCCAAAAAAAAGCAGAAAATGTTTTCCAGCCTAAGAGTTAGAATTCAAAGGACTATATTTCTTTATCTTCATATTTTTAGCTAATGTTTATTTGGATCCATATCTGTACAAATCACAGAATCATCCAACCATTATGCCAATATGAATCCTAATTCCCACACACTTTCCCCACTTCTGTCTTCACTAATCAAACCACTCAAATAAACCCAATCTCTATTTTTCTTCCACTCTGAGAAACCGGCAACCATTTTGAACTCCAACCATCAAAGCCCACTCTTTTGCCATAAATCTAAACTCTGTTCCAGTCCCATTTAAACTAGACCCTTGAAACTTTCTCCTTTAATTGCAAAACCTAAATTTCCCAATTGATCAAACCTAAGGTCATATGATGATACAAATAGACAGATTAAACAAACCTATTCTACATCAATGCAGTTATCTTTTGTTTCTATGAACATCAAAAATTGCAAACAATGCCAAGAAAAGGAGCCCAAATGAAATACATTTGAAGTATAGATCATCTTGCTTCGCAATCAAAGCAATTGAGCGATTATGTTTGATGCACAAGAAAAGAAAAATAATTAAATCAAATTATACAGATGTTAATAAACATATAAAAATAAGAAATAGATCGACCAATTATAAAACAGCCACAAGCTCCTTATTAGCGCCAAAGCTGGTGACTATAAGCATTCATAAATGCACCAAAAAAGGGACTGTAGCAGTGTCATGATAGAAATAGAAGTTCTTACCAGTATTCCATGAGCCAATCAATAGATGAAACACCTGTAATTTGACATAATTTATCAAGATCATCCCATTATACCAAAACTGAAAACAAAAGAGGAAAAATAATTCATAATCAAACTCATGCATCATAAATTCCTTAGTTGACTCAATCCAGATGAGAGAGGGTTACAAGATTGATGCTTCTCTATCTCTCCCTCCCCCCAAAACCCCACCCAAAAGCAATGAAAGCCCATGGTTGCCAAATTGTCCACATTCTCCCTCTGTAAATTTGCCACCATTGCCTCACTTGAAATAACTATTATTATCAGAGTTTCTGAGTTATAATGGGCAACAATTTGTGTTGAAACCAAAAGAAGTAGCAACCATGGTTTTCTGCTCTTTAGTTTTACCACTAGAACAAAGATTGATATGTGAATAAACAAGTTCAATGAAATTGATTTACATCTCACTTTCATAATTACGAAATAACAGATATATGAAAATAAGTAGAATGGCCCAATATACAGTTTTCAATCTTCGTGCAAGACATGTACAACATATGATACACGGGCATCTCATGAAGACTTGCTAATTGTACTAACTTTACAAAAAAATATTATGTGTATAATTTGATTTGGACAAATGTTAGCAGCATCGGTTATTTATTGAAGGTTTTACAATCAATTCAGATGGATTCACCTGGTGTCTGCCTTAATTTGTCAAACAACTCACTTAGACAGGATCAAGGCACAAGTCCCCAATTCAACCAGCTAGTCTAACAACAGTGGGTTAATCTAGCTAGCCAATCAATTAGTTTAAGCTCAAACAGGAAATAAACCTAGAATTGGATTAGAAAGGAATGTGATGATTCACTTACTTTTTGTCGAGTCCAGCCAAGTAGTGAATTCCTGGAGTGAATCCTCATTAGCTGGAAAAGATGGTAGCAACAATTAATCATCATTTCAATTAAAAGAATACAACAATTACCAACGTCCAAAGGCAACTTTTTTTTATCTTCTCATCTGCCCTCCCTCCCGCTCTCTCTCTCTCATGCACAAACTTAGAACCATATATTTACACATATTCAAGGGAAAATGTAATTTTTTTCATAAAGAGACATAATATTAAACACCTTAAGTGGCAAAACCTGTTTATAGTGGAAAGCAATGGAGCATGCACAACCATAAAGAATTTTTGTTCTTTCAGATATTTATCTCAGGTGCATAATATGACTTGGAACATTTTCATGCATATCTGGACATGACACTGATGTCAAAATCACTGCTTAAGCCAAGGACTTAAGCTAATATATAAAGAGAGTATCTCCCACTGAACAACCACCATTGACATGGTCAGGATTGACTGAATTACACTAAATTGAGTAAAAAGTGTAGCTTGGTCTAAACTTTTTCCACTTCGATCAAGTTCCTCTATTGATATAAACAATGAGATTGTACTTGTCTTAGGCTGCTAAAAAAACCAAAGTATGAAGTATAGCAATAAATTTAACCTTTTCAACCAACAAATGCAGTAATTAAGGTTGTGCAAGTAAAGGTTCAAGCTTTATAAGCAATGATCAATATTCACTTGTGGTGTAAATGATCAATTTATACTGTTATACATTGCTTAGGATGGCTTGATAAAGATTGTATAAATTATTATTATTATTTTAAATTCAGATGTAATAGCTAACTCTTAATTGACCATAATGAAATTACCTACATGTTATGGGTCTTGTCCTGTTGCTTTTCATCAAAAGGCAACCTAAAAAAAGATTATCTTGATTAATTGGGTATTGCCAACCCCTAGGGGATTCTAGATTTTGGATAAATTCAAGAGCGATGGAGAACGAAATTACAGCTCCAAATAGTAGTTTCCAAAATGCGTTGGCTCTTTTACCTATTGTTTTAACATGAATTAATAGTGTACAAAAGATAAAGTATTTGCTTGAACTCTCCCTTCTATGCTTCTCATTTCCTTTGCATGGTATTAAAATGTGAACTAAATTAGCAGTGTGAATCTCTGGTTAACCACATACATAACACTGTTGATTGATCTATAATTAGCAACCAATGTAACAATCCAATTTGACAATATAAATTAAAAGGTTGGTTAGAACATCCTATTCTTGCTTAAGGAGTAAGGGCATCGCTCTCTAATGGAAATAAATCAAATGTTAAACAGAACATAATATCCCTTATATTTCACTCGACATTAGAACCCAATCAGCAGTCCATAAAAATAGCGAATTCCCCTTCAACAGAATCATCGATATAGAAAACTCCATTCCAAACAATAGATGGACTATAGAGAACTCTCAAATTCTATCCTTAAAAACACATTTCTCATACTTTTCAGCACTACCCATGATTCAAAACGATCAGCAAAGTAAACACAAATTCAAAAACTAAGCAAAAACAACAAGAAAACAAAGCCAATGCGAATAAAAGGCTAGAACTTTTCAAGCAAAAAACAAACCTGAGAAAATGCCAGAATCGCAATAATGCCATCAACACAAGCAAGACCCACATTCACACCGACCACCTCTCGTGGAAAGCAACAATACCCATCTCTGATTTCCAACATCTCTCTTTCTCTCTCCGTGTCTTAGGACTTTCTCTCTCTAGAAACAAGGAGAGAGAGAGAGATAGAGAGCGCTAAACCAATGCTTTATGCTTTTGTAGATTTTTGGTACTTTGAAGTGTACGGACTAAAGACGCAATCTTTATGAAGGTATCTTTCATGGAAGATCTGTTTGTTGCTGATTTTATGCTTTTCCCATCTTAGGATTCTTCTTTCTTTGCTTTCACAGAGAGAGAGAGAGAGAGAAGGGATGTTCAGTTCAAGTTCTCTTCATATTAATTTAATTTAAATTAATTTATTATTCATTATTATATATAGAGACTAGAGAGAGGCAATTTTTTAATATATTTTTATTTAATTTTTGTGAATTTTGTGTGGATGTTGAAATGGTGATGAAATTAAATATGTGAGGGTAAAAAAGTAATTTAGAAAGGATATGATTGTGGAAAAAAAGATACGGATGTTTTGTCTGATAGCTAAGTCACAGGCGTTGAGAAAGAAGGGAGATTCCATGTGACACCTTTGTTGACCTTTCCTCATAAATTGACATTTTAAATATATATGTAATTTTAATTCTCAATAAATATTTACTTTTTTAATAATAATAATAATAAATTAAAATCCTAATCTCATAAAACAGACATCAAATTTCAATTGAGTTAAATTAGATTAATTAAGAAATTTAGATGGTGTTTGATAACACCATTCAACATTTAAAATTAAAATTTTTAGCACTTAATCGTTTTAAGTTTGTTGAATAATTACGTTTTAAAAGTTTAAATTAAATAAAAAATCACTTAAAATGATAAGTCAAAATTTTTAATTTAAAATTTATAATAAATACAATAAGTGATTAAATTTTTAAATATTTTTATTATTTAAAAATTATAATACCTATTTTATTCAACACTTAAAATTTAAAACTTAAATTTTCAGCAATTAATTTTCAGTTTTACCAAATACCATCTAAATGTATAAAAAAAAAATCGTCGAGTGCAATTATCTTTTAATTTATAAAATTGAGTAAGAAAATTTTAATATAATTTTATTATTATATATATTAAAATTAATTTATGTTATTTTTTATTATCCTAAATTTTATTTATTAAAATAGTCAAGTTGTCTAAGTTAATCAAACTTTGTTTGTTTGGATTTACTTATATATATTTTAATTTATTTATTCTTAATTTTGTCATATTATGTTAGAAGTTAACATAGTCCAATTGTATTCTGGCTGCCAACTTGTTAGATCAAACAAATTAAAAAACAATATATATATATATATATATATATATATATATATATATATATATATATATAATGATCTTTTAACAATATATAATTTTTTGGGGCGCTCATTTTTCTAAAGTAATATTATTTTACCATTAGACTAAAATATTAATTTATCATCATTATCTGGTATGAAATAATTATGCATTAATTAATATCGATTATATTTGAAATATATTAAACAAAAAATTGAGAAAATAATTAATGCCTTTAATACCATTGATGTAGAAAATAATTAAAATACTATATTAATGAACTTTCTGAATGAAATAATAAAATTTTAATTTTTCTTTCTTGTTGCTGAGTATTACTATGAGGCTTATTTTTTCACTTTCTTCCAAGGAATTAATTTGCCACTGTTTTGTTCAAAGTCCTGGTGTTTGCCCCAAGTATGCCAATTGCTATAATTAACTTCTAATTATACTAAATAATCTCTCTCAGTTCTCAAATCTTAGATTACTTCTAATTAAAAGGCTCTATAAGTCTCTTGTAAGGAAAATATCTCTGCAAATTTTGGAGAGATTTCTGCAATCAACATTGGAGGATCTTTCCCATTTATATTACTCGCAGACAACATCTTTCCATAAACCATCTTTCCCATTTAATACCAAAATTCATTTGCTCCATGGTTTTGTCAATGTAGCCCCAGTTTACAGAATCGAAAGCCTTGTTGAAATCAATTTTAAAAAGCAGACGACCCTTGTCTTTCTTCATTTTTTAAGAGCTGTATGATTTCATTTGCTACCAAGATACAATCGAGAAAGGTGCACTGGTGATTGCTTATGATTTCTGAGATAATCCCTTTGAGACAAATAGCAAGAATCTTTGCTATAATTTTGTAGAGGCTTCCTATAAGACTGATTGGCCTGTAATCCCTTGATGTTTAGGAATTAAGGTGATTTCAGTTCAAGAGAGGAGTCGATAAGATCTAGCTCGCCTTCCAGCCTTTCAATGTTGTTGTCAAGATTACCAAAGCTTACGACTCTTCTGTAATTTTAGTTTGATAATTAGATTGGACTTTTTGATCTGATGGTTACCAAACTCATTCCACCAATCTCTCACCAGATTGTTAAAGTCCGGGATCATCAACTAGCAATCTTGATGAAAGTCCGGGCTAAACCCAAAGTTGTCATGCCCAGCTAAACCAGCAATTTTTTCTACCGATTGAAGTAGATTTCGGATTGCCTTGGATTTGTCACTTATAACTTCACCCTAATAAAAAAGAAATTGTTTTTGGGATTATGTATTATTTTTAACATTCTGGCAAAAAAAAAAAAAAAAAGTATTATTTTTAACAAATTTCATAATACTGAAATATTGTCTTATATAGTATAAAATTTTCATTTTTATCGTATTATAGCCTTATATGATAATAAAATAATACAAGATGTGAATAATTATAAAATTTAAATATACATAATTTAACTCAAATATGAAGATACCAACAGTCTCTGGTCAACAGCAGCCAACGGGGGGTTAGTAATCGTTTTTTATTATTTTATTTTTTGTGGGGTTTTGGAAGTTTGGATTTCTTCTTGTCGTTTCTTCAAGTTTTCGCTTTGGTCATTGTTTATTGTTGGTACATTTTAACTCCTCTGTTCCCAATCGCTAACGAGCTTTGTCTTCTTGTTGTTGTTGTTTTTTTTTTTTTTTTTCAAAAAATATTATATACAATATAAATATTATTATAAATATCAATAAATACAATAATTCATTTTGGGCATATATAAACTCAAACAAATTAATTCATTTTTAGGCAATAAATAAATTCAAACAACCCGCTGAAGAATACCGGATTATGTTATGTTATATATATATACACTTGGTTGATATTTAATAAAACTAAAAATTAAGTGTTAAAAATTTAAGTATTAAATTTTAAGTGTTAAATAAAATAAGTGGTATAATTTTTAAATGACTAAAGGTACAAATATGACATTTTCCTTTGAACTGATATTTAAGTGAGCCCTTAATAATTTTTTTTGGTCCCATTAGATCCTTAACTTTTCTAAAATGACACATGTAAAACTCTCCTTATATATTTCATTAAATAGACGTTAAAAAATTTTGATGTAACAGGTGGGTTTCATTATTTGTACTTTATATTGATATGAAAAAATAATTTTTTAAAAATTAAAAGTAATTAGATATAATAAATTAATCAAAACAAATGAAAGTTTTTAGATTTATATAATTTTCTTATGTAATTTTAATAAATTAATAACAAATTATAATGATTATATAATTTTTCTCTACAATTATATATAAAAATAAAATCAAAATAATTATATTACATGAAATATAATAATATTTTAATATTTTATATAAGAATATATATATTTTTTTATAAATTATATTTTAATGTATAAAGATTAAAGAATCATTTTATATTAAATTAAATTTATAATATTTTAATTAATTAATTAATTTTATTAATTTTAAATTTCATAAATATTAAATTTTCTCTAAATAGTTTAAAAAATATTTATATAAAAATAAAAATTAATGTGTGGGTGTATAAATATTAATTTTTTATTTTTAACATCACTTAACAAAAATCCTAAATTATGGACAGAAAGTTTTATATATGTCATTTTGGAAAGGCTAATGGTCTAATGGGACCAAAAAAATATTAAGAGTTCACTTGAGCATCAACCCAAAAGAGAGAGTTTTATTTATACATTTGACCTTTTTAAATTGTAAAATATTTAAAAACTTATTAATCATTTATTGCATTCAGCATAAATTTTATGGTAAAATACTATTTAATCCCTAAGATTTGCTTTAAATAATGATTTCATCCCTAAAGTTTGAAAAAATCACATTTTAGTTCATAAAATTTAATTCCGTTAAATTAAATAGTCATTCCGTCTATTTTTTCTTTAAAAATCTATAAAAAAGACTAAAATGCCCTTCATTTACTATTAAATTTTTCATGTCACCCAATACATACATCTTTCTTCAATTTATCTCTTTCTCAACTATTCCCTATTTAAACAAATAAATTCAAGAATTAAATCAATTAAATTCCCAAATCAAATAAAAAACTAAAACAATTTAATTTTCAAATCAAGGAAATCAATTAAATTCTCAAATTAAGAGTTAAATCAAATCCCTCAAATCAATAATTAATTCTCAACTGTAACTCGAAAATAAAAAGAAAAAGCAATAAAATAAAAAAAAAAAGCAAGAAAGTAAAAAAAAAAAAAAGTCCAGATCAAGAATTCATACATAAATTGATCTATTTTATTTATTTTAATTTTAATTAAATATGAAAGAAAAACAAGAAAATAAAAAAAATCATTAAAAAAAATAAGAAACTGAACAGATGGCCGGAGCGGTGATCTAATTTCGCCGTCTCCTTGTGATTTACATATCGGTAGTTACTGTTCAGATTGGAGCCGTGGTTGTTATCCAGAACAGTAACCTGAAACACCTTTACTCGTCGCCGTTGTTGATGGTTCAGGCGAGGGACAGAGAGAGGAGAGTGGAAAATCAGAGAAATTGTTTATATTTATCAACTGTAAAACCGTGTTCTAAGTATTATTTGAAAAATAAGAGAAATTTCTGCTAAAATGTTATGGTATTGGTAGAAAACAACAATCTTTATTACATATAGCAATAGGTATCTCCAATCCTTTTAATATGCAACTGTTTTTCTCTTTCATTTAGCTTAAATGGAGTCTTGGTAATTCATATTCATCAGAGAAAAGATTTCCGACACGTGGGACATTGCCACCTTATAACAGGTCTATTTCTTGAATGAGTCAAAGAAAAGGAAAACTCATATATATTAAGTAACATTGTATTAAGGGAGAGGGTATTTCAGGTATTAGAAAAAAAATATATATATATATTTTACGGTAAATTATTGAAAATATGGACGGAATGACTATTTAGTATAACGGAATCAAATTTCAGAGACTAATGTGTGACTTTTCAAACTGTATGGACGAAATCATTATTTAAGGTAAAATTTAAGAACTAAATAGTACTTTACCTTAAATTTTAAGTTAAAATTTTTGACTTATCATTTTAAGTGATTTTTGATTTAATTAAAATTTTTAAGATATAATTACAAAATAAACTTAAAATGATTAAATTCTGAAAATTTTAATTTTAAATGTTGAATGATACTGCACATAAGAGGAAGAGGATTGTTTGACAATTTCAATATTTGATTTTTCTAATAGGTATATTCTAGGAATTTGTGCATATGCCACCTATAATATATTTAAATTCAAATTGTTTTCCTTGATGTTAATAAATAAATAAATATTACACATGTTGACTTGATATGTAAATTTAAATAGAATTCATCCATATAAATATGATTTGTAAATAGTCTGAATTTGTATAAAATTATAAATGACATGAACTTAAATTATTTGAATCCGTTGAGAGTTAATTTCTACAACCTAATTCATGTATGATTTATTTAATCTAATTCAAAATGTAATTTGTTGATTAAAATAAATTCATAAAAAAAATATACAATTCAACCTAATTTGCAACATACAAAATTCATTGGAATTTGATTCAAAAATTATAAAAATTAATCTAATACATAATTTGATCCCTCAAAAAAAAAAAAGACTTAATTTGAATGCGCGTTTCCTAACTTGTTATTATATCAATAAATAGAAATAGATACCAATAAATTTTTAAATCGTTTTTAAAATTAAAAAATCTCCTATTAGATTTGGTAAAATTCAGCTACATAATAATTATAGTACTTAAGTAGGCCTCTTCTCATTATAATAATTTTATTATAATATTTGGCAACTGTGTGTCTAACTTGCTTTGGCTATGGTAATGGTGGAATAGGCAGTTGAGAGTATGTAATTGAATTTTCATATATATATATATATATATATATATGAGCGGCCAAAGAATCTGTTATAAACACCTTTCCTGTATTAGCATCAGGCTATATGCTAATGTAATAATATACTAAAATAAAATTTTAATAGTATATAAACTAAAAATTATATTTCCATTTTAATTACAATTTACCAAATATGTGCAAAGTTGAGGGTGATTTCATCTTTAATTAATATAATCTACAAGCCTAATTATTCCTTTACTATTTTGTCTTGCTTGCAAAAAAAAACTTATTTCGATTAAGAAACTCAAATTTTGTAACAATTTTAATTCAAATGAATTTTATATAGTTTATTAATTCCTATATTTGAAAGAAAATAATTTATAAAATGTAATTATTTTAATGTAAAAAAATTATTTTAAGTAGATGGAAATTATGCCATTTTAAATTTAATTTTATAATTCAATTTAATTAGACTTCACTCGTAGTCAAATTATATAAATATTGTTATATTTCATATCCTATAGTAAGAGTAACTAAGGAAATAAATTAAATTAAACTTATTTATCTATTTACATCATATTTGAAATAATTTTTATATAAATAATTATTGAACAAAAATTTAATTATATGCTAATTAAATTTATCAATAAAATTGAATCGAATTTTTTCACATGACTTTTTTCAAATGAAGTCTTAATAGTTAAAGGAGCTCATAAATAGAGTTATGATGGATTAATCATCACACATCATTGTGCTCGATTATAGATTAATTATATTTTTATTGATCTAATGTATCAAGGTTTGATATATGGGAATTTTATATCGTTATTAGGGTTACTGATGGTTAATTTTATATCGATTCGATGGTTCAATCGTCTAAGATTATGATGAAAATAAAATTTTGATATTATTATTGTCTTTGGATGACCATTTGCTTCTTTATTATAGACAGATTGGGTTCCTATATTAATTAATTATGTCCTATGTTAATTAAGAGATCGACCATACAGACTAATGATAGATAAATCTGTGAAAGTATCAAAGAGCCTTCAACTAGCTGCTAAAGATATTTATTGATTAGTTAGAGTTTTTGTTACAGAGTTAGTTAGAGAAAGTGTACAACTTAGCTTAATTGTACAACTCAGCTCTTCTGTTATTCCATTGTATATAAACACCTGTAACTTCTTTTTGGTGGATTGATTTTCAGATCATAATTTCACCTTTTCATCACATGGTATCAGAGCAGTGATTTGTTTTCTCTCAATTTTCAATCAGTTTTCTCTCTGTCTTTTTTCATCTTTATCCTTTTCTTATCATTTTTCTCGAAGCTTCATCAATGGCGGCTCCATTAAATCCAATCGAAGATCCTTCCTCTCCTTATTTCTTGCATCTCTCCGAGAATCATAGCTCTGTGATAGTCACTCCAGAGC
>CATKHJ010785827.1:0-27962 GCA_949750685.1 Vernicia montana | reverse complement strand
TTTTTTTTTTAAATAACATGTCTTTATGTTAAAAATAAAGAAAAATAGTATTTTTCTTTATTTTACAAAATAATAATTATCATGAATAATTTTTATATGCAAGTCCTTTATGTTAAAAATAAAGAAAAATAGTAATTTTTTTTTAATTTAAATAATTAAATTTATTTGTCAATTAATATAACTTTTAGATATATATGCTATTTTTCTCAAATTCCTTTTGTTTAAAATACAGTTTTCTTTTAATTTTGTTTATTTAATAAAGGTGCTAATTTAATTATTTTTTATAATTACATGAAAAATAATCATTTTTAATCAAAAAATATTAGTATAACATAATATATATATATATATATATATATATATATATATATATATATAATCTAACATTACGTAAATGCATATATAACATAGACAATTGACTTAAATTCAAATCTTTTCTATTTTCATGAATGAATCCATAATAATAATTTTACTAAAGGAACAATTTAAAATATTCACTTCTCACATAAGAAATATAATAATTATTTTCACCTTAAAATTAAAATAAAATAGAAAAAATTAATTGCATATTTTTTTCAATTGATTTATTAAAAATATATTATAAAATGAAAATAAAAATATTTATCAGAAATGCGTTCATTTTTTAAAACATGCCAATAAAATTATCTATGTGTTTAGCTTGATTTGCTTTCAAGATTGAAGGTGGTTTGTATTGAATGAAGGAAATCCCATTGGAGTTAAATTTGTTGATCTCTGCTGATGTTTCAACCATTTATTCGATGATCGAAACTTTATTTTTTTTAAAAAAAAAAGTCAAAATATTTAAAGTGATAAAACTCTTTATATATTTAAATTGTTTAATTTTAAATATTTTTCATAATAAAAATCATTTATCAATTATATATATATTTTTTAAATAAAAAATTTAAAAATTAAACAATTGAAAAGGTTAATAACACTATAAATCATAAAAAAAAAAAAAAAAAACTTGTAATATTTACATTTTACATAACCTAAAAAAAATATATAAAATTTTAATTTCAATTTTATTTTATATAATATGAGAAATTTAGAGTATAACATTTAAATTTATATTTTATTTTGTCTAATTTAATCTAATATCTTGATAAATTAATTATTTTTGGAGATTAATTTTATTTTTCAACTTTATATATACATATTGAAAAACATAAAAATAAAAATATTTGGGAGACCAATTTCATATTTATTTATATTTAAAAAAATAGTTGTTTAGAGGGTCCATTAGACTCATCCGTGCCTGACTGTCTCTCTTAATGCTAAAAAAACATAGAACAATATAAACATGTCACCATTTTAATATTAAAAGAAATATTCATTAGTCATCAAATATATAATTATAATAATTTATAAATTTATAAATTTTTATATTCAATAACAAATAAAAAATTAAAATTTATCCAAATAAATATTTTCATCATCTCATGTTTTAGAAAAACTAATATTTTTAACATAAATGAATGACAAAATAAATAATTTATTTTAAGAGAAAGAAACTATTGTGGTTTAGAAAATACAAAATATATATATTATTTACATTTACAAAACCTAAAAAAATATAGTCCCTTAAGTTTTTTTTTTTTTTAAAATTACAAATAAATACCTATTGATCTATATTAATCTATTTTTATTGATATATTTATCAAGGTCCTTAGTTAAATTAATGTTATGGTATGAACTTTGTAAAAGTAATATGAACTTTGTAAAAGTGTGTCACTACAACTTAATTAGTTAAAAAAAATTAAATTAATAATGACAAGCAATCAAGTTACCTACAAGTTATCCTTAAAAAAAACATTTAATAAGATTGAGATTTTCTAAGCTAATAAATGATAGTCATAAATGTTACTGAAAAACTCAAAATAAATTAAAACCGTTAGATTTTAATCCAACAGTTAAAAAAGTAGTAACCATCTATGGGTAAATATTGTAGTAACCATTGAAACCAAACCCATATATATATATATGTATATACATATATGTACATATGTATGTATATACATGTATATATGTACATATATACATGTATATATGTATATGTATATATATACATATTTTGTTAACCTTAAAAATAGAATTTAGAATTAAAACCTTTAGATTGTTTTAATTGAATCCCTGTTACAGTACTGTCAATCCTTTGGATTGATACTACTATTTTTTGGTATTTTTTAGTTTAATTAACAAAAAAATATAACCTATATATGATGTATATATGAATCAAAATACCGTCAACAGTATTAAAATGTAACCTGAAAAGACAATTATATAGGTTGCTGGAGCCATCAATCAATCACTTCAGGGTCTAATATTTAGGTAGCACGTATCATCAATCAAAGAAAATGGATAGTATATAGGCACAATAGCCGTCAACTGATTGATCACAACAAAATAATTTTTGAGAGAATTAGGTTTTGTATTAAATTGAATGATAATCTATAATATGATTACAAACCTATTTATAAGAGCAATACAGGGGTATCTTTAGTAAAAAAAAATAAATAAATCCTAATCCTAATAGGAAAATACATACCAAACGGGTTCACTATGGACAGACGGGGCCCAAGTAATAAACCTATAAGCTATACAATCAACCCTTTGAGATTTGGGCCTTCTCCTTTTGGGTCGGTGTCAACAATGCCCCCTACAACTAGTTGCTCTTGAAAAGACAAAAGGTTGTACGCTTATAAAACCAGCCGAACCTTTCAAACGAACTAACTCCCTTTTAATTGCTTGGGTCAATCCTGAATCTCTAGTATGAATTTAACAGGGTCATTCATCTTTCCACATGGCAAAATAAAAAACCTCGCATTGCTTCGTACTTCGTACCTTATTTACTACTGGCTGCTATAGAACACCTATAAATATGGAGAAGATTTCACTCTCGTATTTTTACCAAAATACAAAAGGCAAACTTCCTTCAGTTAAATTCTCTGGTTCGGATTGAGCATCTTCAAACTTCTCAGCAGTTTCAACCTCCATCTTCAAATATGTTCTTTGTCCTTCCTCCTGAACTTTTCTTTCACAATTAACTGTTACTCGCGTAACTCGGCCTTTTCTATCTTTTGTAGTATGACATCAAAAGGAAAAGAAATTTCTACCAGCAAACCCCAGAAAACCTTTGATACTGTGGCTGAATCTAACGAGCTGATTTCCTTAAAGGTACTTCATGAATCCTCGACTGGTTTAATTTTGGGACCAATTATGACCGAGCGTAAATCTTCCTTTGAGAAATTTTTATTCAGTACGAACACTCCTCTAAGATTTGGTTCAAAGAACTTTTTTCATTCTTTGATTTATGGTAAAGCCCTCGGTCATGGCCGACCATACCTGATGAATATGTTTCCTGGTACAACCGACTAGCTCCCTTCTACTCCGGTTAGTAGGATTCTCTGGGTATTAACGAGCTTTTAGAATTTTCTTTGATTAGGATCGGCCTTCAAAAACATCTATTATTTCCAACATTACTTTTCTAGTCGGCCAAGAGTAATGTTTTTACATTTAGGTTTGACCCTATGTCTATCACTTTGTTTGATTTGGCCGTCCTTTTCAACGTTTCATTAACTGGGGAGAGCATATATGTGTCTTTATCCGCCAAAGTAGATGATCATGATATTGACTTCGACAAGACTACATGTAATTATAGCAATTTTTTATCCAATAACCGAACTTCTGATCCTGAGCCCTCCTTGAAAGAACCCGTCGCATTCTTGTTTTACTGGTTGTGCAAATTCATCTTTTGTACTACTTCGGTAAAGGTCACTAAAGAACACCTTAAAATTGCAGTAGCCTTGGTCTCGGGGAGCAAATTAGCGTTCGTTCCATATATTCTTTCCCATAAATACCGAAGCATTCATACATTCCTTTATGGAGGAGAATCTCATTCTTCATTCGAGACCATTTGTGGTCCATTGTGGATGGTCCAACTTTGGCTATAACCCGAAGCCTTAACCAGATTCAATCCCTAATTATGGTCGATGGGCTCGGGATCTTTCTTTCAAGAATATTGAATTCAAATAAGTTTTCACTTTCTTTTATGCTAAAAAGCATCATTTTTCAACTTTATTCTGCCCTTTTCGCCCAACTATGTTCGACCCTAGATGGGCTAAATTCAAATATGAAAATCTAGCCATTAATAACAAATCAGTTCTAGAAAAGTGGGCCAAATCCTAGGCTAGTGTTCTACATGCTCGGGATCTCCATTTTAGTACCATCTTAGATTCGAAATGCAACATTGAAGTTTATCAACCGAATATGTGTGCAAGACAATTCAGTTTAACACAAGGTCTCCCTTTTTTGGCTGCATTTTCAACCAATGATGGTCATACCACTCAGCCTCTTGTTACATTAGATTTGATTTTAGAAATCAACAATTTGTATGAGACAAGAATAGCCGAGTTTGAGGTCAAAGACCCTCCCATATTACCCAACCAAATCGATCTTTTTGTAGACTAGTGGTATGATTTTGTGAAGAAACGGATGTCTGAACCTGTAGACATAGTATGGTCTAAACAAGATTTTACTTCAAAGTATGATCCAACTAATACCACTTCAACTCATGATGTGCAGGGCTCAGAATCGGTCAAAACCAAAGGTATGCATATTCATGAAATCATTTCATTTGAAAAATTCTATGGCATCAAATATAATTATATGCAACCAAATGAAATATATCGGCAAATAAACAGAATTCAAGCCAAACTTCAAACCGAAACTAATAAAAGGATTTTAATAAAAAGGAAGAAAATTGCCAAAAAAAATGGCAAGAAAGACGAGACTCAGGCAAAGAGGCGAATGTTTGTCTGCGTTGGTTTAGAGTTGGAGTTCCTTCCATCAAATGGCCAAGCATCCCTAGCGTACCTTTTGGTATTGCCGGGGTACCTTTAAGCCGAGTCGAAAGAAGGCAAAAATATCTGGTTACTTGGGCTGGCTCCTATTATGATGATTAGCCAAGTAATACAAATTGGTATTGGTCCGATCTCTTAAATGAGAAATCTTTAGTTTGGCTAGGTATCTGCTTCTTTCTGTTATCTTCTATTTTTTAGAGTACAAGCTTTTATTACTGAAATTCCTCATTGCCTTACATAAGTTATCCTAAAAATCATACATGATCCTCCCTTCGAACTAAAAGAATTCGACACAATTGTTCCGCCGCCGAAACGATACAAGTTCAAGGTGAGTATTTTATTATTCAATTCTCTAAAATAGCCCTTTGTTTTATACTTGTTATTTCATATCACATAATCTCCTTACCAGGCGAATAGGAAAACAACTTCCTTTACCCCCACACCCACTCAACCGCTTGTGATCAAAATTCCATCTCCCAGGGAAACGGCTCTTCATTCACATTCTTAGGCGTCTATTAACAGCCGAGGCTTTTCACCCCCTATTGAAGAGGAAGAGAAATGAATGAAATACTCAGAAAGACGACACCCCAACTGGGGATTCTCCAATGGGCATTACCCAAGCCGAACCAGGGCACCAAGTACCTACTGAGGCCTCTTTCCAGTCCGATCCCATTAGAGTGGAAGACGTGGACATGTTGGTTCGGCCAGAGAAAGATGAGGTTGAGGCTTTAAACGAAGTTTGGTTTCGGAATCTTATACTAAAATTTCAATCAACTTTATTTCATTTGTCTTATTTTGTTCAAAATATCTTAGATGGACGAATGGGGAGATGATGAGGATTTCTTCAAGAATTTCTCAATTAATAGTCTTACTGAGCCGTTAGCCCCTACGGATACCAAACCTTTACCCGATTCTTCCTCAAGATCTGAAGAAATCGAAAAACATATTCAACGTATTTCATCCTTCAAGGAGCTGGGCTGTCAGATCCTTTTGGATGATGAAGTCTTGAAGATGCTCCAGGAATCCCTTGAATTTATTAATCAATTTGGGTCAAAAAGTCAACTTACAATTGGCACCAAAGCTCGATACGATCATTTCTTCGAATCCTTGGATACTTTGACCTGAGACTACAAAGAGGCGGTCAAAGTGACCGATCACCTGGAAGCAAGTCAAACTCGTTCCCTGGAATTAACCCGCCAAATAGATGATTAAATATTAAATCAAAAAAGGGTTTTTATTGACCAAGAGTTACTACAATATCTGACTAATACAATGATAAATAGAATTATAAATCATAATTCGGCTGATATATTTTACTTAATAAATTGCGATCAGTCTACTCCTTCCCATAGAGATGGCATATAAGCCTTCAAAAATTTGCCATTAATTGACTGATCATGTGACTCCCCATCCTGATATGATAATCAGTAAGCCCCATTCCCTTTGATTTCTTTAATCACAAATGGACGGTCCCAATTTGGGGACCATTTACCGAGTTTCGGGGTTTTAGATCCAACTGGCAAAATCACTTTCCACACCAGATCTCCAACTTTAAATTCCTTTGACTGAACCTTCTTATTGTATGCCCTTTCTACGTGTTTCTTCTGGGCCTGGATTCGGTCTAATGCTACCAATCGATCAAAATCCAGGTCATCTAGTTCTTTCATCATAGCTTGGACATATTGATCGGCTGTTAACTCGTCCTAGAATCTTCTCCTCAAGGATTTGACAGTTATTTTAGCTGGTATCATAGCATCATGTCCATAAACAAGTTTGTATGGGTTGATTGTCGTTCGGAGTGCCCATAGCATTTCGCCTTGTAGCTCATGCCAAACTCTCGAGTTTTCATCAACCATCTTCTGGATATTCATCTTGATCAGCTTATTGGTTGCTTAAGCCTGTCCATTCGCTTAGGCATAGTATAGGGTTAAATGTATCAATTTAATACCGAATTCTTTGCAAAATTCTTTAACTTTTTCCCCAGTGAAAACAGTTCCTTGATCGGTCGTGATAATCTGCGGCAAGCTACTTCGATGTAGTATGAATTCCTTGAAGAATTTTATGACCGACTGTTGATTGACAACTTTCAAGGGTATTGCTTCCACCCATTTTGAGAAATAATCTGTGGCCACTAATATGAATGAATGCGGTTTAGAAAATGGTGGGTATATCTTACCGATTACGTCCACCGCCCAACCCCTAAATGGCAATGGTTTGATAACCGAATGCAGTTCATTTGCTGGTGCTAACTTTATCGGTCCGTGCTTCTGATAAGCCTCGCATCCCTTTGCAGAGCTAAAACAGTCTTTTCCCATACTCGGCCACTAGTATTCATGTTGTTCCAACAACTGCCTCATTAATTTCCCAGATTGATGTGCTCCTGCAAGACCTTCAAAAACCTCGGCCATTACGAGTAAGGCTTCTTTTGGACCGAGGCATAAGAGTAGTTCACCACCTGGATGCTTTCGATACAATTCCCCATTATCCTCCCAAAATCTTGGCGTGGTAAGTCTAACCCTATGATTTGCCCTCGCGGATGGGTTCCGGAGGTACTCAATGAACTCAGTACGCCAATCTTTTGTAAGGTTAATAGTGAAGATTCCTTTATGTTTTTCTACCTGTTCTTCTAACCGATTTATATCCTTGATGCACAAGACGAAAATCGGTCTATATTCTAATGGAATTTCACCGAACCACAACATGTATTTGGATGCACCCTGTGCCAATTGATTCGCCTCTTCATTTTTCGCCCTTAAAGCATATTCTATAGAGAAGTGTTCAAAGCTATCTAACAAATGCATGGCTTTATTACAATATGGCCAAAGAGTAGTAGACTCATAGTTATACTTCCCGGACACCTGTTTCACTATCAATAATGAATCCCCTCTTATGTCTATCGAGCGTACATCGAGCTCGGCAAGTATTTCACGTCCAATGACTAATGCTTCGTACTCGGCTTGATTATTTATACAGGGGAAGCTGAGTATGAATCCTAACTTTGTGGAAATTCCCCCTGGTGAGGTTAATACAATACCTGCCCCAACTGAATTCATAGTCTTAGATCCATTAAAGCACATCTGCCAATTATTATTGTTACCAACACGGAAAACATCTTTAAAATTTTCTTTAGTCGGATGGTGTGCTAAGAAATTGGCTAGTTCTTGGCCCTTGATAGCTTTCAGAGGTATATACTGTAATGCAAATTCGGACAAAGCTACAGCCCATTTGCCCATTTTATTCCTTAAAAATGGTCTTGACAGTATATATTTTATTACATCGATCCTACTAACCACTAGGATAACTACTGGATGCATGTAGTATCTGAGTTTTGTACATGAAAAATAAAGAGCCAAACATAATTTTTCGATCGATGTATATTCTACCTCATGTTTGGTCAAACTCCTACTTAAATAGTAAACTGCTCGTTCAAAACCTTCTTGTTCTTGGGCAAGCATACTTCCAATTGAGTCTTCTAAAGCTAAAATGTAGAGAATTAAAGGCTGGTTTGGTTTGGGAGGAATCATCACAGGCGGTCTTGTGAGATAATTCTTTATTTTGTAGAACACCAGTTGGTGTTCTTCAGTCCAAAGAAAATCTTTATCATTTTTAATCTTCAAGAGATTCCTCCAAGACCGAAGTTTTCCTACTGCATTTGCGATAAA
This sequence comes from Vernicia montana, assembly GCA_949750685.1. Classification (NCBI taxonomy): domain Eukaryota; kingdom Viridiplantae; phylum Streptophyta; class Magnoliopsida; order Malpighiales; family Euphorbiaceae; genus Vernicia; species Vernicia montana. The sequence continues at coordinate 19,417 of CATKHJ010785827.1, read as the reverse complement.
TCTTCTTAAAAAGTTTATTTGCCCAATAAACCTTTGAAGTTCTTTCTTGGTTCGGGAAGGTTGTGCTTCAATAATTACTTTAGCTTTATTTTTATCAACCTCTACTCCCATTTGATGTACTAAAAAGTCGAGGAAGTTACCAGCGAATACACCGAAAGCACACTTTAGTGGATTCATTTTGAGTTTATGCTCCCTCATCCGCTCGAACGACCTGCGAAGATCGGCTAGATGTTGTTCCTCCTCCTGGGATATAACCACTATATCATCGGTATATACTTCCATTATTTTTTCGATCATATCATGAAATATCAAATTCATAGTTCTTTGATAAGTGGCTCCCGCATTTTTTAGGCCGAATGTCATGACCACCCACTCATATGCTCCAATTGATCCTGGGCATCTAAATGTCATTTTGCTTACATCTTCTTTTGCAATCTTGATCTAATTATATCCCGAATGTCCGTCCATAAAACTCAAAATGAGGTTCCCTGCTGCCGAATCTACCATCATATCTGAAATTGGCATAGGATATTCATCTTTGGGTGTGGCAGTGTTGAGATTCCTAAAATCCACACAAATTCTCATTTTACCGTTCTTTCTAATAACCGAGACTATGTTAGACAGCCATTCCACATACATAGCAATTATGATGAATCCTGCGTCGAGAAGTCGCTTAATTTCTTCCCGAACTAAATCTTCGACTTCTTTTGACATTCTCCTCATGGGTTCCTTGAATAGTTTGAATTCGGGCTTAATAGGCAACCAATGTTCCACTAATGATCGGTCTAAATCTGGCATTTCATGATAATTCCATGAGAAACAATCCTTGAATTCTTTCAATGATGCTATCAATCTTGAATCAAAGTTTGCATTTAACTTTGCACTGATAAATTTAGGCCGAGGATCCTTTTCTGTTCCTAAATTATTCTCTTTCAGCGAGTCTTGAACCTCAGTTGGTTCGTCTTCAAGCTTTTGAGATGCCAGTTTCACATCTTTTAATTGTAACTGACCTGCTGGGTCTTGGCTTTCATCCTCATAAATGCATTCGGCCACAACTATTTCCCACTGGTGGAAGAGATCAACAATCTTCTTCCAAACATCTTTCCTTTTGGACTCAATCATTAACCTGAGAGTGAGGTTCGGCCTAGTAGCCGAACAGAAGTAGACCAAATAATTTCATCGGCCAATAACCGTGATTCATCCCAAGAATTTACCTCGGGTTGTTTTCTCTGACATTTGCCATTTTTTGAAACTTCGATCTTTGTTACCTGAGTGTGGGGTTCATAATATAATGCATCAGCCATATGGATTTGTTCTTTGAAAGGGTTATTTTCTGCGTGGATAATTTCCACATACCCATCCCTGAATAATATCAGATTTTGATGCATAGAGGAGGGTACGCATTTATTAGAGTAAATCCAATCTCTGCCCAGGAGAATGTTGTAATTACTCTTCACGTCAACCACAAACATACCCTCATGCCATATTTTATGACTGACCTTCATCTGAACAATTAAAAATCCTTCTGCCAGTGTCTCCCCCCAGTGAAGTCGGTCATTGAAATATCAGCTTTTTCCAAATCTTCTTTATTCAAGCCGAGCTTTTTTAGCATTCGCAGAGGCATTATATTGACGCCCACCCCATTATCTACCAGCACTCTGTTGATGGGAACTCCATTTAATTCAGCCTTGATGTATAGGGGCCGAATATGATTGGTTAATGACATTGGTGGTCCTTCAAGAATAACTGATTGCCGAACCTCTTCTCCACCTCCTGTGAATTTGACTTTGAGAACATCCCCATCTAAAGTGGACTGTTGACCTGGTGTTGGGAGAAAATCACGAGGTAAGATAGTCACCATGTTGATGTTGCCTCTATTACATAAAACATCTGTCTCAGCATCCATAGGCACTTCTAGTTCCTCAGCAATCTCTCTTTCCCCCTTATTTTTGTTAAGAATGCTTCGGGATCCAGATTTTCTGCCATTTTGCTTTCGAACTAGTTTCCTTGTCAGCAGGTTTGGGTTTATCATAAGGTTTGTAAATTCTTACTCTGAGTCCCTGCCTATTTTTATCATCACGGAGTAGCCGAAGTGCCTCTTCTTCGGCCTTTAGTTTATTGCGAGCTTGAACCCTTTGTTCGGCTGACTTTATAGCTGGGGGTAATCCACAACTATTTCTCTCTGGGCGGCCAAATGAGCCCGCTCCGCTTGTTTTTGTCTTTGCAACCGCCTCTTTTGTGTTTTGGTAAGCATAGGTTTTTTGATCTCTCAAGGGCCGAGTCTGTCAAAGATACTTTTTTTCTTGGGAGGAAGATGCGATTCCCATTTACCAACATATTAGGGGTTAGGTTTGAACGATCTATACCTTGTTTCATGACTTGGCTCATACTAGTCATTTTTGGCCCATTCTCGGTATTTTAGCATTGTATGTTGCAGTCTTTGATCTTCGATTTGTCTAGGATCGGTCGATCTGTTGGGCAAAGGATTCTGCCACTCCCTTTTTGGGGGAGGTTGTTGCCTACTGCTTCTCTCGCAAAAAGGCTCTGGTTTCTTCCTCTTTGGTACTATATTTAATTCAGTCCTGCAGTATGGGCATACCAAGTGACCCTCAGTCCCTCTGTGAGTGCCTTTCTGGATATTCGTCCGATTTATTACTTGCTCGGCCTTTTTGACATTTTGCACTTTTTCCTCTTTCTTGCTGGCTTAGAGCTTCACCCTTTCTTTTGGCCGATCAATCTGGTTCGGTTGACATTGTCTGGACCCTAATATCTTTATACTAAAAGTATCGATCTCAGTCATCTTTACATCCTCTTTATTGCCTTTCGAAAAAAGATTAGTCTCGACTGCAGTTGACTTCCCTTTTGTTGGAAAAGCCAACCTTCCCTCTATTATTGCCTTTTGAACTACATTCCTAAAGACGATGCAATTATTTGTATTGTGTTTGAAGGAATTATGCCATTTGCAGTAATCCTTTTTAGCTCGTTCTTCATATGAAGGAATAATGTGACCGGCAAATAAAATGATATGGTTATATTTCAATAAACAGTCAAATATTTCATCGACTTTAGTTAAATCAAATGAATATTCCTTTGCAATTTTATTTGGTTCAGAGGGTTTCTTCTTAAAACTGTAAGGTTTATTCAAAGCCGAGCATTCATATGAATTTCTTGCTTTTAGTTCGGCTAAACATACTTATTCCTCCAAGTCAGAATCTTCTTCATGATGCACATTGGACATCTCAATGGGATCTCGATAATAAGTCCCTTTGGACGAAGATTTTCTCTAATCTTTTTCTTTCAGAAGCCTTTCATAACTATTAACGCGATCCAATAGATCGTAAAAATCCCTAAACCTGTGGTCCTCAAAGTGTTCTCTGATGGTAATATTCATACCACTGAAAGCTAGACTTACTAATTCTTACTCGGTAATGGTGGCATTACAATAGGCTTTCATTTTCCTAAACTGAGCCACATACTTTTTAGCTGATTCTCCAGGCATCTGATAAGCTCTCACTAAATCAGCTAAGGAAATAACAGGAGATGTACGGTAAAATTCAGTATGAAACATCTCTTCCAACTGCCGCCAAGTAGTTATAGAATCTGCACGCAAGTTAGTATACCAGGTAAAAGCAGTCTTAGTGAGAGAATTACCGAATAATCGAAGTTTAAGAAAGTCTTTGGCTGACGCTTCTCTGCATTGCATTGTAAACCTAGAAGCATGCTCTACCATGCTTGCGTTATCCTCCCCTGAGAACAAAATGAACTCAGGTATTTTAAACCCTCTAGAGAAAGGATATACTCGGTCAATCTAATTTGGGTAAGGCTTCCTATATAATGGCCAAGTATTTTCCTTGAAGTCAATTCCCATCCTCCTTAATGCTCTCATCAAATCATTGCCAATCGGCTGATTAGCACGATCATCCTTTCTTGTTCCCAAGCTCGGTCGTTATAGACTGGATTGTCTTGCCAATAGTTCAGTGATCTGTCATTCCTTTGCCGAACTTAAGGTTCATACACCTCCTATCTTCTTGCCTATTATTTCTATATAAATCATGAGGTTGAAAATCGTTACCTTGTCGAGCGCGACCGTGGCCTCCATATTCCATGTTGTCATTACAACCGTCTCGGTTATGTCTCAACAGATTAACTTCTTCGTATCGGGGTTCGGGAACATTATTTCTCCTATTCTTAGGTATGTTTCTTCTGAGCTGATCACCGAAATTTCTTCTCCTGGCCATATCTTCATTTCTCCCTTCTATGAGTTTAGAAAAACGAGTCAAAATTGTTGTAAAGTTTTCTAAACTTCGGTCAATGGTTCACTGTACGATCCTGTTTTCATCTACCATAGGTCTCATGATCACAACAATCAGCTCAATCATCCCCAAATACAAATCATTGTTCACTCGGGAAACGCCATCGACAATGGCCATTTGATCAGCTTGGCTTAATAGCATTAGCCTCGGGGTTGGAAGTCATCTATCATACTCGGGATCTCTGATATTTCCCATTTGTTCCCTTGTGGGGGAAGGATCTCGTGCATGTCCTAGACTCGCTGGCATCCCTAAACACAATGATGTCCTGTTTAGGGGGTCGACCATAGTCGGATGACTTGCTTCTTCCCTATTTTCCAAACCATGTTCGGTCTGATTCACTCCACTCTATGCATCGACCGCTATGAGGGCCGCATCTTTTCCAGTTTCAGAGTTAGACATATTCCTGATGTAAGCAATGGGTCCCACTGGGCGTGCCAAAAAGATGTTAACCCTAAAAATAGAATTTAGAATTAAGACCTTTAGATTGTTTAATTAGGTCCCTATTACATTACTGTCAGTCCTCTGTATTAATACTACCATTTTTTGGTATTTTTTAGTTTAATTAATAATAAAATATAACTTAGATATGATGTATATAGGAATCAAAATACTGTCAACAGTAAATATAGGGATTTGTGTGATTAAAAGGTAACCTGAAAAGATAAACATATAGGCTACCGGAGCCATCAATCAATGACTTCAGGGGTCTGATATTTATGTAGCACGTACCGTCAATCAAAGAAAAAGAGTAGTATATAGGCACAGTAGCCGTCAACTAATTGATCACAACAAAGCAATTTTTGAGAGAATTAGGTTTTGTATTGAATTGAGTGATAATCTATAATGTGATTACAAACCTATTTATAAGAGCAATACATGGGTATATTTAGTAAAATAAATAAATAGATCCTAATCCTAATAGGAAAATACATACCAAACGGGCTCACTATGGACAGACGGGGCCGAAGTAATAAACCTATAAGCTATACAATCAACCCTCTGAGATTTGGGCCTTCTCCTTTTGGGCCGATATATATTTCTTATTTTCTTATTTATTTTTTAAAACATATTATTAATGATAATCCAATTTTATTTATTTATTTTTTAACAAACTTCTAAATGCCGCTTAAACCTATAACTACATATTATTTGCATTAAATTATTTAAAAATTATCATAATCCACAATTTAATTCCTTCACCACTTTTGAGAATTTCTTATTCTAATTTACTCGTACACATAAATAAAAACTTAATACACACATTAATAATGAGCTTGGGACATTTGAACAAATACGTAACACATGTATATAACTCACGTAAACTTGGCATGCATACTAATAGGAACTTGGGATATTACAACAGTGGTGAAAAATGTGAAAGGGAAGAAGGTTTGTAAAAGAGGATGGGAATGCAAAGATTGGTCCGTTTATTATTGTGTGAGGCCTCGCCCGAACGCCCCTCCCTTCACTCGGGAAAAATGCCTTAAGGAAAGGCGAGCGATTCTTAAGAGAATTTAAGTACGAGTTTCAGTGGTCACGATTGGAAGAGGTTATCGCCTCGGAAAATTGATTTGATTTTTGAAAAGATTTGGGAGTCGCTATCCTAATTTATTTAAATGGAAAAATTAAGTAAAAATCTAATTTGACTCCAATTCATTAATTCTCGATTAATTTTCCTAAGAATAAAGTCACTAGTTTTCGAACCAAGTTGAGCTCGGGAACTAAATTTTTAATTTTAAATAATCTCAATTTAGCTCTTAAATTTAATTTGACTTTTTTAAAATTAATTTCATGGATGACGAGTATTAATTGTAATTTAAAGTGTATGAACATGGCATATTTATGAATGCATGGAAAAAAGTAAAGAGCGAGTAATTGAAAGCATTTACAAGCTTAGGAGAGTGCTCTATTTAGTTCTTATGGATTATAGGAGAACCACAAAATATCTACTTAATAATAATTAACTAATTGCAATAATTAAAATTTACAAGGAAGCACAAAATAAAAGGGGAAGGGCATTAATTGAAATTTGGATTTGAGACTTGGATTTAGATTTCAAGCATGCCTACGTATCCCCATTGAATGTGGATCAAAATCCACGTGGTTCATTTCACGGTAAGGTGAAAGGGTTTAGGGGTTAATCAATTTGATTGGATTGATTTGGTTTGGGTTTTGAGTGAGGGTAAGAGATTATACCTTCTTTTTAGGAATATGTAATGAGTGGATGGTTTTACCAGATCGAAATTTCATTTCGGAGAGATGGATTTAATTTAAATTAACTTTAAGGAAGATTAATTTAAAAGGATTGATTACTCAATTCTTAATTAATTAAAATGATTAATTAATTAAAGTGATTAATTAAAAGGATTAATTAATCGAATTGAGTGGAGGATAAATTAAAATTAATTAATTAAAATTGAATAGAGTTTAATTAATTAGAGAGAGAAAGAGAGAGAGAGAGAGCAGTAGAAAATTCAATACTAACTCTTGGTGTGTTTTTAAATGAGAAATGGAGGGGGTATTTATAAGAAATGAAAATAGGTGAAAAGATAAAAAAAATGGCTGAAAAAGTAGGCTGAAACAAGGGTAGAAACGAAATTTCCTTCGGATCTGCGTCAAGTTTGTGCAGATCCGTAGACAAATTTGGCAAACACCTAGCAAACACGCCAGCGAATGAACCGGTGAGGCTGGTGGATCAGCCAGCTCATCTGGCGGACGTATCAGCGTTGTACTGACATGACTGACACGCGTCAGTATGACATTGTCAGCGGGCCTACATGGATGCGTCAGACTGGCTACAGTGGTTGCGGGGGGTATGACGCGTCCGCAGCTGTCCCTTGCGATTGCCTCGAGGCTGCCTAGTAGACCCGCGCAGGTGGCCTGTGGATGCCTCGTGGATGCTCGTGTGGCAGCATGACTATGGGGTCCTCTGGATCATCTTTCGGAGCTTCCAGGTCAGCTTCCGAGGCTTCCTTGTCAGTTTTCAGGGTATTCTGAAGTCTGAAAAATTACCTATGAGTGGCGGTGGATCCGTACCGGCTCTACGTAGCGCACTAAACTTAGCATGTATCAAGCTATGACCACATCATGAGAATGTAAAATTGAGGGTTATGTTGTAATCAAACAATTTCATATTTCTTTCAGACTTGTCAATTTGAGAATCCATTTTCTAAAAGAAATTCTCCAATCGCTCATGCTATTAGATTTTGGGATTATCAATCTTTCATTACTGCTTCTACCATTTACTAGCCTCTTGGGTTTTGTACCACCGGCAGTAAAGTCATGCAGATGAAGGAACTCGCTACCTTCCTTGGTCATATTGGCAGCAAAACTTCTTATTAATCTTTCTTTTTCCTTTCTCTAACTCTCAATTATTCACCTTGTATATCAAAATCTATTTGTTGGATGCTTTTTTCATGATTTTAGTATTTAATATGCTAGAAACTCTTCCAATTGAAAAATAATTGAAATTTGGGGATTTGGGTTTTGGATATTAAATTATGATAATATCAAGTCATATGATTATGGGTTAGGAAGAAGAGGAAGACATAGCTCTTGATTAATTTGGGAAATTCGGGTTTAAGTTATGAATTTGGAGATTTTATTACATCTAGCAGCTTTTGGGCGGCAATGATGGAGGGAAGGAGGGGACCAAGAGGGGCCATAGCCCCCCTAACCTCCAAAATATATAATTTTTTAATGTGTAAAATTATAAAAATTTGGTCATATATTCTATTTGGCCTCCATATTTTAGGTGAAAATTTTTCTTAAATATATAAAAATTAGCTTAATTATATACAAGGGCGGACACATAATTTAGATTGGGGGTGAGCTAGAAATATTTTGTTATCTTAGTTATAATACTAAACTCTACTACAATATTTATAAAAAAAAAAAAAAAAAAAAAAAGCAAAGCTTCATTAAACAAGCTTTAATTAAATTCATTATTTCAAATAAAATGGAACAATCAAATTCTTAATTCAATTCAAAATTCACAAATTCATAATCAAGTAGTCAACTAATACATACAATTCACAAATTCACAAATTCACAAACACAAATTCATAATCATAATCTCCATATCAATCAAATTAAAAAAAATCACAATCTATATTCTATCAATCACTCAATATCAATTTAAAATTTTAAACTCATAATTTTGATTTTTAGATTCTTAATTAGAGAGAGATTTAGCAATTTAGGAAATTAGAAACTGACCTATGATTTTTTAGAATGTAAATAATCAATAAATCTCAAATTATTGTCACTCCTTCCTTGTTGTCACTGCATTACCATGACCAGAACCAATGCTCTTGCTATCCTTGCTAGCGTCACGATGGAATAACAATATTGCCTCTTGGTTTTCGTCTCTTCACTGTTCCTATCCCTCACAAATTCACTCTATTGGAAATTGAAATCACATGACAATTGACAAGCTGATGTAAGTTTTTAATTGGGATATGGACTTAGGCTATTTTCTAATTGGGTAAGGCTAATACATATAAAAAAAACTTTTGGGTAAAAAATTTTTTTTTTGGAGGCTAACCTGGGCTCTGTTCGCCCTTGATTATATATACCACATTAATATAAATTATGATCTAAAAAATTTGGCCTCTCATAAAATTTTTTTCTACTCTGTCACTGTTGGGTGGTTTTATTCCGCTTATGGGAAAGGTTTTGGGCCCATAAAAGATAACGGAGCTTAGTCTTGGTTGCTTTTGAGTTTTTTTGAGTCAAAATAAAAAACAAAATGATGAAAAGATTAGAGTGTTAGATGAAACTAAATCTAAGAGAGTAATTAATTAGTTTCTAAAAGAAAAATAAAAACGAATTAATTAATTAAATTAAATTTCAGGAATAAAATAGAAATTTATCCTAAAAATTATCACAACACATGATAAAAGTTATCAAAGTATTCAAAATACAATTTTCCAAATTTTTAGATTCCGGACAATTTATTTATTTGGCAAAAAAAAAAAAAAAACTATTTTTATTATTTTTTTTATCCACTTTCCTACCTTTTCATATTTTATTTTATTTTTCACTACTTTTTTTTTTTTTTGCCAAAGGCTATTTTATTTTTCACAATTCCTTGGCGTAGAATATAGACACCATTCATATCAAAAAGATTTGGCAAAAAATTCATATCAAAAAGGAAAAAATAAAAAAAAAGAAAGGTGGATTAGGGATTCTGGTTTTTTAGTGTCTCGTGTTAAGACACGTCTTGCAGTGGTAGTGCCAGTGGCAACAATTGTTGCGGGCCAGTGGCCACCTCATAGCATGGTGATGATACTCATTGGATAAGCAATAGCATCCATTAGCATATCCACATTTTGTTAATTTTGCAAACAAAAACATTTCCAACTTTTTCAGAAAAAGAAAAGAAAAAGAAAAAAAATTAAAAAAATAAAATTCAGTTTCTGCTTGTCGTCACTGGCCACAAGCTTCACCTTTACCAAGTTCCTTTGGATATCTACTTCAATCTCTGCAACTTGAGCTCAAAAAATGATGCTTTCTGTCGTCTTTTTGGTAAGTAATTAACCTGTGAATAATCTTGAATTTCAGAGATCTATAGAAATTTATTGCAAAACCCAGTTCAGTTTATTGTTGCATTCTTTCTTTAATGTTTTATTTTTTGTTGCTAGATAATGATATTCGAGTCTCTGTTAATACCCATATGTTCGTTTCTGTGTAATTTGAGTAACACTACAGTAGTTTTTCTCAGGGATTGATTTTTCAGCTGGGAATTGAGAGATTCTTCAATCCCATCTTGTAATTTTAGGAAGTTGTAGTGACCCAGTTGGGATCTTGGAGGGTTACTTGAAATTCACATTGGAAAAACTATGGATACTTTACTGAAAACACATAACAAGCTTGAATTCTTTCCGCAGCTTCATGGGTTTTCTGAGAAAGTAAGTAATTTGAACTCAATAAAGCTTCAAAACTCAGAGCTTAGGTTTTTTCCCAATAAGTCTTCTCGAAAAATGGGTAGAAATGGCTGTGTTAAGGCTGCTGGCAGTGCTCTTTTGGAACTTGTACCAGAAGTCAAGAAGGAAAATCTTGAATTTGACCTCCCTATGTATGACCCAACAAAAGGGCTTGTAGTTGATCTTGCGGTTGTGGGTGGTGGTCCTGCAGGGCTTGCAGTTGCACAGCAAGTCTCAGAGGCAGGGCTATCTGTTTGTTCTATTGACCCATCTCCCAAATTGATTTGGCCTAATAATTATGGGGTTTGGGTGGATGAATTTGAGGCCATGGATTTGCTTGATTGTCTTGATACCACCTGGTCTGGTGCTGTTGTCTATATCGATGACAAAACAAAGAAGGATCTTGGCAGACCTTATGGGAGGGTTAATAGGAAGCAGCTGAAGTCGAAAATGCTACAAAAATGCATATCTAATGGTGTTAAGTTCCACCAAGCTAAAGTTATCAAGGTTATTCATGAGGAATCCAAATCTCTATTGATTTGCAATGATGGTGTCACAGTCCAGGCTACTGTGGTTCTTGATGCAACTGGCTTTTCTAGATGCCTTGTACAGTATGATAAGCCATATAATCCAGGTTACCAAGTGGCATATGGAATTTTGGCTGAGGTAGAAGAGCACCCGTTTGATGTAGATAAGATGGTTTTTATGGACTGGAGAGATTCACATTTGGACAACAATTTGGAGCTAAAAGAGAGTAATAGTAAGATCCCTACTTTTCTATATGCAATGCCCTTTTCATCAGACAGAATATTTCTTGAAGAAACTTCGCTAGTTGCTCGGCCTGGAGTACGAATGGAAGATATCCAGGAAAGGATGGTGGCTAGATTAAGGCACTTAGGCATAAAAGTGAAAAGTATTGAAGAAGATGAGCATTGTGTGATCCCAATGGGTGGCCCCCTCCCCGTCCTCCCTCAAAGAGTTGTTGGAATCGGTGGTACAGCTGGCATGGTTCACCCTTCAACTGGGTATATGGTAGCAAGAACACTAGCTGCAGCTCCAATAGTTGCAAATTCCATAGTCCAGTACCTTGGTTCTGGTAGAGGCCTCTCAGGAAATGAATTGTCAGCAGAAGTTTGGCGAGATTTATGGCCCATACAAAGGAGGAGACAAAGGGAGTTCTTCTGTTTTGGTATGGACATTCTTCTGAAGCTTGATTTACAAGCCACAAGAAGATTTTTCGATGCATTCTTTGACCTTGAACCTCATTATTGGCATGGTTTCCTGTCATCTCGTTTATTTCTTCCCGAGCTTATATATTTTGGTCTCTCATTGTTTTCCCATGCTTCTAATACTTCCAGGTTAGAGATTATGGCAAAGGGAACTGTTCCTTTGGTTAACATGATCAACAATTTAATACAGGATAGAGAATAGATGGCTGGGATTCATTTTGTTGTCTGCTAAATCAATGCATCTTTATGCTTATATGCTTTTGTTGCCCATAATTGTCAATAGAATACATACTAGTTGTTATTTTGTTATCTTAATTACATACACAATCCGTTGCTCTAGCTTATTTCCTATGGAAGAGAACTGCTATGATTCATTGCTGTGTTCTTGTTTGTCCACCAAGTGTTGCATAAAATCTGCAAGTGCATAGATAGTTAACAAGTAATATAGTAGTGAAGTAGAATGTCAATCCCAAGAGAAATGATTGTCAAATGCCAAAATTAGAATTATTTTATTATTTAGAAAATCGATTAAGTTGTGAAAAATAAGAAAATTAAAACAGATATAAGAAAATTTAAAAGTTAAATTCAATATATGTAAAAAGCTTAGGATTTAGATTTTATTAATTGGCTATCTATGATTTTTTCAATGTTCTTTAGATTAGTTTTATATTATTGGAATTAATGATCAAATTTTTTCTAAATTATATGATGTTCTTTTTCAAAATACAACACAAATATTTATGTTAAATTTATGTTTATTTTCGTGATCACAAACAATTAATATAAATCCATTAAATTTTATGGAAATCTTTTTAATAATTATAAATGAGTGTTCTTATCTCTAAGTAACACATACCCTAAGTCTAATGTCTCAATGAATAAATATTATACTTATACTCTTACTACTTCACACAATACCTTAAACATGTAAATAGTGATTAGCTATTAACAAAAATTAAGTTCTAAGATAAAAGATTAATTTCAATAATTAAAAAATCTAATCAATTAAACAAAGATAGTTATAAGCAAATCAAGAGATTACATTTAAATTTCAGAAAATGAAATTTAACTACTCATAATTAAGAAAGAAGAAACAATTAAATCAACAATTAATTTTTAAAAAAAAACGTAATCTATATTGAATTGAAGAGTAAAAATTTAGAATAAAACTCTTGAACAATTGAAGAGAATGAAGACTTCAATCTTGAATCTCCTTCCTTGTAAAATCTTCTAAGAAAAACTAATAAATCTCTAAAGGAACCTTACAAGGGAATTGAGAGAGAGAAAACTTGATAGAAAGAATGATGCATAACTCAAAGAATTTTCCTTTATCTATAGACAATAGAACTTAGGTTTAGAAGGTTTAAAAAGTCCTTAGAATCCTTGAAAAATCGAAGTACAAATCAACCCTTGAAGTGGAGAAAAATCGCGGAAGAAAAGCTAAAACCGTAACCCTTCAGATGATGCATGACCGTGCATATCACCCTTCTTTATGCACCATTTTGCTTTCTTCTTGCTTCCAACTTTATTTCAATTGAACTCTAAACTTCTGAATTCCTTGAAATTGAATTGAAACCTTCCAAAGAATCTAAGAAAACTAGAAACAAACTATAAAAATAAAAGGTTAACAAAACAAAGAAAAGCAAAACATAAACAAAACATTTGATGGATTAATCTTAACATAAACTCTTTATATTAATAACATATTTCACACTTTTCAAATTCTCCCAAACTTAAGTATTTGCTTGTTCATAAGCAAAATAAGAATTAAACACACTAAGAAAATTTAATCTTTAATCTTCTCATGCTTACGTTGAATAACTTTTCAAAGGACTTAAGAAATCAATATTTACAAATAATATATCAATAGCTTTACAAATCAAGCTCCTATCTTAAGTTCAAAACAAACCTTATCTTAATCATGCCTTAAATAATCATGCATTAAACCAATTACAAAGAAATTATTACACTTCAAATAGTGATGTACACACTTAATATCTTTAAATGCTTCTATCAAACAATATTAAATAGAATTACAAATCTCATAGATATGTTTATACAAACAATCTCCACTAATGGAATTTACAAATCAAGAGAGATCATTAGATCTTTATTAGGTTTGTAATTAGGTTAACAAAAGGTGTTTGGCTAAACAAATGTATTGTTTGATATGGGGTAAGTGAGGTAAGGAAGTAGAATTTCTTGGGAAGTAGAAAAAATTGATTTGTTTGGTAGCCATGATTGAATAAAGTTCCTGGGAAGTAATGATCTCTACTTCCTGAGTTTGGGGGAAATAACTTTCTTAGGGGAGGCTAGATAAGTTGGACTTCCTTAGTTGAGATAAATATAAATTGACATATCTACCATTCATTAAATGTGACTAGGTATTATTGTCTTTTATATTATTAATTTCTAAAAATGACAATCTAAAATCAAATAAAAAAGCATACTTTTCAGAAAGTTATATACAAACCAAATACACAATTACTTATACTTCCCGGGAAATAACTTCTCGGAAAGTCTACTATACTTCCCAGGAAGTAGGTCATGTGATACCAAATGATACCAAAGAAAAGGCTCAATGAACAAAAAGTAAGATAATTATGCTAAATTTACAAAAGAAAATTAACAGCTCTTTAATCCATCAATTCAAATAAATGGAATTTTTAATGTAGGATCACTTCACTTCAAACACTATTATTCTTCAAAATTTTCTTCTTTTAAGGACTTTTGACTTTTTTATCTCATCACGAATAATATAATTCCAAGGTTAAGCAAGAATTACTAATTTTTATTTTTTACTCAATTTTCTTGCTTTCCCCAAAACTTAATTTTAGCACAAAGGTGATCTTTATTTTAATTTAAAACGAATAGCACCATTTCTTAAGAAGATTCATTTTTAACAAAAGTTTCAAAAATTTCTCTTTACAATACTCAAATAAACAAACTCAACGTAATTATCTCACAAACAAGGTAAAGGAAAACAATTAAGGTTTATAATCCAAAGAAAAGAAAGTTTAAATAAACAAGGCACAAAGGGGGTAAACTAGGGGTAAAATTAAAATCAGGGTAGAAATAAGTAATAAGGCTAAATAAACAATGTTTAAATCATATCTCTTTCTCAACGTAAATTCAAATTTTGCCTCAAAAGTTCACAAAAACATATTCTAAGATAGATGAGGCAAATGAAGATAAAAACTTTATAGAAGTCCTTTCTAAGTAAGCATACACAATTTCAATGCAATCAATTTAATGCACAACTCATCAAAACATAATCAATAAAGTTAATTTCTTACCCAAAATAGTTGCTCAATTTGAAATACTTCACTAAATTATCCATAAATATCAAAAATTATAATCTATTCTTGGCCTGTATCAAATTATTCAACACAAGCAAATTCATCAATAAAAGAGTAAAAATTTTAATTTTTTTTTTAAATTTATCAATCAAAACACTAAGAAACATTTAAAAAATAACTAAAAATAAAAACAAACTAATTCTTCCACAAACTTGCAATTGGCATTGTCCTCAATGTCAAAGAGATAAATCAAAAGAAAGAAAGATATACTCCTTTTTGTAGAAAAGCAGATTCCAACTTGTAGGCATGAGGTACATTCCAATTCCTTGCTCTTCCTAAAACATTAAGAAATAACACTAAAGCAAACATGAGAAATTAGTCACAAATAAAATAAGAAAAAAAAAAAACTAAAGTTTTAGAACATGGGTTGCCTCTCAATAAGCTTTTCTTTATTGTCAATAGCTTGACTATGGCGAGGTCTCCATCAAGGGGGATCAAACAAAGTATGAATCATCCTTTTGTGCACAAAATCACCCTTGACATGTGATTTGAGGTGTGAATCATTGAAATTTTCAGAAAATACTTGAACTACAACATCATTATGGCACAAATAAGCATCTGGAGGCTTTTTTGGATGTTCCTTCTTAATCACCTCTTTAGCTCCCTCATCAATCACATCAACTCTTTTATAGCTCTTTTGAAAAGGAGGAGATTTGATAGGTTTGGCTATAGTAAACTCTTCTTCCTCTTCTCCAACCCTCAAGAGTAGCTTGTCATTCTTTACATCAATAAGTGCACCAATTGTCGCTAATAATGGTCTTCCTAAAATTAGAGGAATTTCTGTATCATCTTTCATATCAAGCACAATGAAGTCTACTGAAATATAAAACTTTCCAACCTTTACCAAAAAAATTTCTATAATTCCAATCGGATGCTTAATAGATTTATCCGCTAATTATAAAGAAATTTTAGTAGGTGTCAACTTTCCAAACTTCAATTTTCTCCAAATAGATAAAGGCATCAAACTTACACCAACACCTAAGTCACACAAAGTTTTATCAAAATTAAAACTATTAATAGCGCAAGGGATAGAAAAACTCCATGGATCTTTCAACTTTGGTGGAATCTTCTGTTGGATTATAATACTACACTCCTCAATAAGTGCAACAATCTTTATCTCTTCCAAATTCTTCCTATTGGATAAAAGCTCCTTAAGACACTTCATATATTTATGCATTGGAGCTATGATATTTGCAAAATGAATATTAATATAAAGTTGTTTAAAAGCATTTAAGAATTTTTCATGTAGCTTGTCCAATTTGGTCATTTTTAATCTTTGAGGAAATGGAATAGGAGGCACATATGCCTGAACATGTGGTAGCGTAGACACTTCATTTTGCTCCTTTTCATCTTCACCTTCTTGCTTAAAGGAAGTATCTTTAAGAATAATATTTTGTTGCACATCACCTATTATGCTTTTACCATCGACCTCTTCTTTTTGCCCACAAATATTTATGATAATCGCCTTGCAATGTTCAATTGGATTCACTTCAATTTGGCTTGGCAAAGTATCTTGGGCTCTTGTATTCAATGAACTAGCCAATTGACCCACTTATATCTCTATGTTTCTATTTTGGTTAGCCATTTGATCCATCCTAGCTTCCAACTTCTCAAATTGCTTGTCTATTTTCTCAAATCTACATGCAGTAACATTGATGAACTTTTCCAAAGTTGCTTCCACAGATGACTTATTTTCTAGCGGAGGTGCATGATTTTGGTTCCTACCTTGATAGTTGGATTGGTAGGATTGCCTTTGATTACCACCTTGGTTTCTTTGATTTCCCCATGACAAGTTGGGGCGATTTCTCCACCCAGGATTGTAAGTGTTGGAGTAGAGATTATTTTGTTGTCTTGGAACAAACTAGGCTTGCTCAATTCCATGGCATTCCACATTGCGATGATTACCCCTTAAGACTCACAAACCATTGGATGATTAGATATAACATTTACGTTCACACACTCCAATTTCTTTGTAATAGCATCAACCTTGGTGGCAAGAAAATTGTATCCATCATCATATTGAACACTCGCAACCCTCTTTGTCATACCTCTTTCATTGGACCAATGGTAGTTGTTAGCCGCCATATCCTCAATTAGGTCTTGAGCTTCAGTAGTGTTTTTGTTCATGAGAGTTCCCTCAGCAACTGTATCAATAGTGCTCTTTATTTGAATTGAAAGACCATTGTAAAAAGTTTGCACTATCAATCAATTGAGGATTCCATGGTGTGGGCATCTTCTTTGCAATTCTTTAAACCTCTCCTAAGCTTCATAGATGGTCTCTCCATCAAATTGTGTGAAGCTTGTGATGTCATTGCGGAGCTTAGCAATATTTCCAGGTGGGAATTATTTTGATAAGAAAACCTTTGCAAGTTCTTCCCACGTAGTAATGGAACCAGGAGCTTGAGAGTTGAATCATGTTTTTGCTTTATCCCTTAGAGTGAGGGAATAACCTCAATCTAATAGCATCATCAGTAACGCCATTCATCTTGAAAGTATCACAAATCTCTAAGAAATTTGCCAAATGAGCATTGGCATCTTCTATGACTCCTTCCCCATATTGTGACTGTTGTACCATTTGTATTATAGCTGGTTTAATCTTAAAATTATTAGTTGCAACAGATGGCCTTTCAATGCTAGGTAGCATTTGAGAAGTGGGCATGGCAAACTCATGCAAAGCTTTGTTTGTGTCGTTATTAGCTACCTCTTCCTCCTCGCTTTCAGCTTCTTCCTCAAAAGTTCCTTGTCCAAGCTCTTCTTCCAAAGCCTCTTGCTCATTAGCTTTGTCCTCCTTCTCCTTTATAATTCTCTCTTTCTTAGATTTAGTCAAAGCTTTGTCAGGAAAAGTTCTTTTAATTTTGCATTTGGATCCCTTCTCATAAACACCTAGAAAATCTGAGAAAAGTAAAAGCAAAAGCAATCTAAAATAATAGAGTAATTCAATAGTATTTATATTGACAATAATAGCCTTCCCAGGCAACGGCGCCAAAAACTTATTGCGCAAAATTTGCAAGTGCACAGATCATTAACAAGTAATATAGTAATGAAGTAGAGTGTCGATCTTATGAGGAAGGGTTGTCAAATACTAAAATTGGAAGTACTTTATTATTTAGAAAATTGATTAAGTTGTAAAAAATAAGTAAATTAAAACAGATATAAGAAAATTTAAAAGTTAAATTCAATATATGCAAAAGGCTTAGGATTTAGACTTTATCAATTGACTATCTATGACTTCTCTATGTTCTCTAGATTAGTTTTATCTTATTGGAATTAATGATCATATTTACCTAAATGATATGATGTTCACTCTCAAGATACAACATAAATATTTATGTAAACCTTATGTCTACTATCGCGATCACAATAAATTAACACAAACCCATTAAGTTTTATAGAAATCCTTTTAATAATCACAAAAGAGTGTTCTTATCTCTAAGCAAAACATATCCTAGGTCTAATGTCTCAATGAATAAGTATTATTCTTTCACTCTTGCTACTTCACAAATATCTTAAATGTCATGACCCAGACCCAAGGGCAAGTGACCGGCATTGGGGAACGGGAAAGTTTAAGGCTTTCGAAACCCGTAGTAAGTCTGACTACTCGTTAAATGACAAAACAATCAATATGACAGCTATAATTGTCACAAAACAGGGGCTATGGACCCACATGTTAAGCAGAACCAACCAAACATCTAAATCAGTGCCACTCAGGGCTATAATCTCAGTCATACCAATAATAAACACAAGGTTCCTAAGTACAAAACAACTCAATGATCAACAAAACAAGATAACATATAACAAAAATAACCATACAGAGTGCTAGAGTTTTATAATACAAAACAATATGAAATTAATTACATAACTGAACATAATCAAATACACTTCACTGCCGAAGGATGAAAAGTAGGAATAACTTAATTAAAATTTCTTCGCGAACTCATCCTACAATCCTGGAAAAATATTGAACAAGGATGAGCGTTCAACTCAATGAGCTATATAGTTATCAATATAACATACCATTCGAAACTCAGAAATGCTAATGCATAATGTCAACCGGACAAACAATTACATAATCAACCAAGGGTAGGAATTAGGGCTGAATGCGGATATTAAAAGTTCCGAATTGAACCGAATAACCGGACGAAACCGTTGACTTTTTGACTTCTCCGAACTGAACTGAATCGAGTGAAATGTTTTGGTATGGTTCTGGATATTAATGTATATCCAGATCGAACTGTACCGAATTGAATTGGACCGAAACAATCAAAATTTTTTAGTTTTTGATTTATAATATATAAGTAATGCTAATTAAATAATATTTATATATAACAAAAAAAATTATAAGATTATACATAACATTATATCAATTATCAAATTATATCAAAAAAAAATTTAGATGAATTACAAATTTATTTTTATAAATGTATATAACTTAATTGAATATAATTATTAATATTTATACAACTTACTTAAATATTAGGTTCATTAAATTTGTATTAATGAAAAATTAGTAATATAATATGGATTAAGTTTTAATAATACTAAGATATAACCACATATACAATTAAACATTTTAAATTCACTACATATAT
>CATKHJ010785760.1:0-11485 GCA_949750685.1 Vernicia montana | reverse complement strand
AACTGAAACATGATAAAAGGTTCAGACTAAAACAGACCCCCTTCGCAAGAGGGCGAACTACGTGGATTTTGATTCCCATTCGAAGGGATACGTAGGCATGCTTGTCTGAAAAAGCATCAAATCCAATTAAAATGAATCTTCTCCTTTCACTTTCTTTTTGTTCTTTCTTTTAATTCCTCCTTTAATTTCTTTTATTATTTCAATTCTTTCTTTAATTACTTTTATTATTGGATTTAATTATTGGGGAATGTGTTGCTTTCCTAGAATCCCATAAGGGCTAGAGAAAGTATTCCCTATTTTAGTTTACTTTGTAAATTTAAGATTTTTATTTACTTTCTGTATTTAATTTCTTTATTACTTTCAGTTTCTTTATTGCTTTATTGTTTTGATTCATTCATAATTGTTCATGAAATTATTTTAAGTCATTGTGTATTAAATTTGCCAAACTCATTTTAATTAAATAAACCAAAAATCTAGTCCCTAAATCATCTTTGATAATTGAGGGTTAGTGCACTTTTTCATTGGACAATAATTGGAATCATAAATGGATTTTTCTTAACTTTTTCCAAATAAAATAAAATTAAGGTGACAACTCCCAAAACGCATTTTAAAATCAACTAATCTGAACCCGAGGATTCTATCGTGAGACCAAACTCGAATGAGCATTTTGATCTCCTCCCTCTAGCGGATCAGACCGTGCTCGGGTGAGGCCTCTCAGCAACCAACTAACTTGTCTGTCCCTTCGTTCGCAGTAAGTGTGGATGAAGTTCTTCGATGATGAGAGAATATTAATTGAAATTGAAGATTTCCACCAAAAAAGAAGACCCTCTGCAAAATGGTTAGGTTCCACAAAGAAAGCACCATCAAAATCAAATTCCCTTCTCAATTTTTCCAGATAAGCAGTTGAATTTTTCGTTTCAGATAGAAAAATCAATTGGGGACGGTGTTTATACAAGAGGTCCTGAAGGACACAAACTGTCAGGGGACGTCCCAACTCTTGATAGTTCCAAAGTAAAAAATTTCATGGTTACTTGGTGGCTTTAGACGAGCCACCAACGTCATAAGAGAGTTTAGTTGAGTCATCATCTTCCTCCATATCAAGAGCAATTGCAGAAGCTTCATTTGTGCACAAGTTCCCACTCAACTCAGTAATTTTGACTGATGAAGATTTTTTTCCTTGCCAAATCTTTCAATTTAGCTCGTTTAGGGAATTTAAATTCTACTGTGACACCATCTTCTAAAAAAGGTTTAAGAGTCTCAGTATCCCTTGAACAGTTGAATAAGTAAAGTTCCAATGGGCTGGGTATAACGCCAGACAAGTGAGGAGATGTATCTTCTTTAGGAGCCTTTTTAATCTTCAAAATGGGTCGGGCTTCGGTCTTAGATTTAAATTTAACATGCTGAATGGGTTTGAAATGAGAACTGGACCCTTTTCTCTTAAGACACCCATACGTAGCTTGAGAAATATCCAACACTTGTTTGACATCAGAAATAACATGGCTTAAAGAGCTTGTTGGGCTTTTTTGGACAGCCCAATGCATAGAAGAAGAGGTATCTAAACCTTAAGATGGAATAGGGTCTTGTGAGTGAACTGCCAAAGCCCAATCCAAAGTGTGATCAGCCCTTTGTGTTTCAATACTGACAGACGTCGCCTCTTGAACCAAACTCCCTTTAGTAACTTCCTCAATTGTTCCATCAATATCCCTTTTTTCTTGCCAGGGTAAGGCTAGAGGTACTTCTTTAAAAATCTGTTGCTCAGAGGATTGAACTACTGCCATTATCCCTTCGGTATGAGGAGCCATATCATAATTACTCGTATGAGGCAGTACATGAGATGAATGGGGTTCAAGACCACTCTCCCCAGTAGGCGCGTGACTAGCTTCCTTGCTTTTCCAAGAACTACCATCCTCTACCTTCATAGCCAAGCTAGAAGAAACATAAGGTCCACTACGAATTGACCCCACTGGAGACTTTTTAGGAGCAGAATGAACAGTGTGAAACATATCTCCCCCCACCGGAGCTCTGATAGAGGACCCATATTGGAAGGCTCCTAATTCCATCGCTGTCTTATAATGCTCATCATCTTTATTGAAACAAGTTCTAACAGTGTGACCCAACATACCATACAAGTAACAAAAGTCAGGCAACTTCTCATACCGGAACTTGATCCACGCATGACCATCACCCTCTCCCTTGTTCCAGAACCCCAACAAAAAAGGGGCTTCAACATCCACCAACACACGAAGTCTCATTGTAGTCCTCCAGCCTATGACATTGTTATCAAGGCCATCCACCTTAAGTAAACCTTTAAATAAACCCCTTATTTTAACTGCATTTTCTAGGCTTATATGATTAGGAGGTAGCCCTTTCAATTGCACCCAAAAAGGTGAAGTAGAGAAATCTATCTGTTGGATGGTTAAATGTGGTGTCCATTCCTTGAGTACCACTGTACTGTACTGTTTGTTAAAATTAAAAATTAAGTTATGTGTTGAATTTTAAGCGCTGAATATAATAAATACTAAAATTTTTAAACACAAAATATAATCAATGTATTTGATAATTGTTGTTACTGAATAAATATTGAAATTTTTAAACATTGAATATAATTAATATGTTTGATAACTGTCGTTATTGAAAATTATTAAACTTTTTATTATAAATAAAAAAAAATTAGAAGCAACAATCATTTTAGCATAATATTTCTCATAAGTTTTTTAACAATAAACATTATTAAATTTTAAATGAGTATTACAAAAACTGATAAATGAGTATCAAAAAAAATTAATACAATTAAAAGTTAATACTTAAAAAATATGTTGAAGATATAAAATTAACTTTAATAAAAAAAATTTAAAAATTCAATAGCTGAGCGTATTCAGTAGAAATTTTAAATTAAATATTTTAACTTATCATTTTAAATGGTTTTTTATTTAATTAAAAATTTTAAGTTGGGACCATTTTATATTATCAAACTATTTTAATATTAATAAATATTAAAAATATTAAATTAAGTAATAAGTTGAATTATCATACTATCTCTAAGAATGGTTGCCAAGTTTTTCTTTTTAACTAATAAGTGGTTGTGGACTTAAAACCTGTTCACTGAATTCAAACCTCTTCACTTAAAGAATGGGGTTGAACAATGAACATGAAGGGAAGTTTATTTATGTATAATTTAAATGTGATTTCATTTTGTTTTATCTGTGAAATGAACACATTTGTTTTATCTGTGGAATGAATTGAAGGTGCTATTAAAGAAAGACATTATTTATATTGTTTCTCATTTCATGAACATCATGCTCCTATGTTTAATATACTTGGAATTGTTTTATATTCATTTTTAGTTTATTATCATTTTTTTTTTTTTTAATTTGGTCTTCATTCAACTGATCATAAGAAGTAGCATTGAGGATTTAATGTTTTAAATGGTTACAATATCTTTTCTTAAAGAAAGAATTTGAATAAAGATATTATAATATTTTATAACATTTATTTGATAAATTATTAGAATATTTGCTTTTTAGGAGTAAAATTGTATTCATAAAAAGATTTATGTTTAATATTTGCATAAAACCATAATGAAAATAAAAAATTATTATAAAATATTACCCTTCAAGAATTTTTACAATTAAACTTTTATATTTATATATATCCCTATAAAAAAAATAGATGCATTTTCATAAAAAAAAAAAAAAAAAATGGACGCTATGAATTTTCACCCCCTCACATGGATGCTTAATTTTCAATGATTTTTGACCTAGTTTTTTCTGAGTAAAGACCCAATTTGGTCCAAAACTTTACCCTAAAGTTCAATATGGTTGTAAAAAATTTTAATCCAATCAGCTCTTTAATATTTAGTTTTAGCTCAATTAAGGGCTTTAGTAGACGGAGACAAACGGCTTTAGTTGTAAATTTGGTAAAGGTAAAAGAAACGAGACTCATTTCATATTATTAAATGATAAAAAAAATGTCATATTTTTAATTAATAAAAATATTAATTTTTTTTTGAAAATAAAAAATATTAAAATTTAAAATTTAAAAAAAAAAAAAAAAAAAAGAAGGGCAATGAACCCAGATCTGGGTTTCATCTTAAGAAACCTAGATTTAAGCTTCGTCACAAATGGTAAATACCCTCCAATTCACTATAATTAAACTATAACATTTTTACATGAAATGGCTACTATCAAACTCAATAAAGCTACTTTATCCTTGTAGTTTCAATGACAATCTTTTACAATTTCACAATTTCCATGAGCAATAACACCAAACAAGAGAAATGAACAAAATAAACAAATAATTCTCTGCTTTTCAAGTTCTAAGCTCAAAATCACTTTCGACAACTCACAAAATTAATAAATAAAAACAAGCACTGACATATCGTTGCCCATCCGCAAACCCAGGCTCTCAAGCCTTCACCAGTGTTCGACCAATAAGAACAGAAAGCTCTTCACTGCGAGGATCGGTGCTCAGCTTCTCTCAATCTTGTATCACCGATCGATATTCGCAGCCAAAGGCCAGCAAATTTCAGCAATCGCGATTCCAACCAAGCCATTGCGATCGAGAGCCTGTCATTAGTTGGCGGCCATTGCGATCGGTAGCAGTTTGTCACAACCCAAGCAAGCAGCAACTTCCGCCAGCAAGGAAAAAAAAAGCCAATTTGGTCTTGAATAGAACTTCAAGCGAGAAGAAATCAAGAAAAGCCAACAATAGCAGTCATAGTTCAAGCAATAATAATAATAATAACAGGTTGGGAGATGGGTTAAAACAGAAATTGTTGGGTAGAAAGTTATTGATGTAGAGATAGCGACGAAGGAAGTTAGGAGGAGAAGAAAAAAATCATAATATTTTCAATTTTATTTGTTGTTAGAGAAACCCAGATCTGGGTATCACTGATGAAACTCAGATCTAGGTTTCATTTTAAATTTTAAATTTTATCATTTAAAAATATAAAAATAGATCACACAATTCACTTTACCAAAATAATTAAAGTGTAATAAGTTAGTATTGTCTATTTTTCTTGTCTCTATGACAAGGGCTGAGAGTCTTGTCTTCTGACAAGTTCAGATCTTCCTCAGTCGTGTGTGGTTAGCTTTCAATTTCAAATGGCAAGCAGCAGTTCTTCCAATGAAAAGGCAACCAAACCAAATCAACCAACCAAAAACAATTATCAAAATATAAAAATAAACCCAATAAAACCAGCAAGCCAGATACATATACAAATTATACAATTCCATCTTAAAGGTACAGTCTCAATCAAAATATTAACCCAATGGTGCAACCAATTTAAAAAACATTTTTAGGCATCATAGCAAAGAAATTTCACAGCGTACAAAAAGCAAAAAATAAAAAAACAAAAAACAAAGCAACAGGATAGCAAAATGTGAAACCAATCCCAATGCATACACAAATCACAAAAAGAAGGAACTCTTTACCTCATCAGCAAAAAAGACATCCCTAGGCTAAACGCCAAAACTTACAAAATCAAGCCACCAGTATTTCTTTACCTCCAAGCCCTTCCAATCCATTTTCAAAGAGGGACAATCCGTATATAGAAAGGGGAGTATCTGCATAAACAAAATAAATCAACATTTAAAAAAAAAAAAAGCAGACCTAAAGTAACCAAAAAAGAGTCCATGTTAAACAGTTCAATTCACATCATTTTTTTTTTAAAAAAAAGGGCATAGGAAAAGGCAAACCCAAGAGCAAAAAAGGTTTCAAACAAACAGACAAATCAAAGGGGAAAATAAATTTAAATAAGCAACATGCAAAAGAAAAACAATTAATTGCAAACTATATAAAACTAATTAAGCAAAATCTATATATAACAGGAAAGTTACATGCAAAAGGAAATAAATTAATTTTGATATGAAATCAATCAGGCAAGATCAGGGGCACAAATAAGTCAACTATATAAAACCAATTAAATAAAATGACATACAACAGAAAGCCAATTTGTTTCAGTTTATATAAAATCAATTGACCAAAAATAGGTGGAAAACCAAATCGAGTCTTCTTTGGGGAAAAAAACACAAAAGGACAGTTAAGATCCCGCTCACCAACAGGGTAAGAATAGTTACCTTCTTCTTGTCCATGAGAAAGGATGAATGAAGAACCATTGCTATTTTCACTTTTGCCTTTATTTTAAGCAATGAAATCTACTAACTTCCTCCATAAATATCATTTAGTTCTGAAAAAAGTTATAGTGGAAGACTCTCAATTACACCCATATCAAGATCATAAAGGGGCGGTGGAGATGGAACATGATTGAAAGAAGCTTCACCGTTAGACAAACTATTGTTCATTTGAGCAGAAACTCCAGTCTAGTGAGGAAATAAGTTACCTGAGGTGCTTTGTAACCCAAGATCTGAAAATAAAGCCAAAAACAGAAGCAGTGCAATTCAAATTCATTTCAAGAAATCAACAGATCAAGATAAATAAAACACTACATACAGTCTATCATAGGCATGGCCCCCTTCTTGCGTGATTTTATAGAGAGTAGTGCTGCTTTAAAGTTTCAGCAAGCATGCGCTTACAAACCCTCACCCCACATTTTGTTTTTAGCTTTCCTATCCCAAACTCCACTTCTTCATACTTTACGGATATCATGTTTAGAAATAATTACTGAATTTTGGAACTTCTATCCATATAAGACCAATTAGGCAAAAATAAAGAAAAACCAAATCAATTTTTTCTGGGTAATAAAAGAATAAAAGCACTGATGAAATCACACTCACCAACAACGAAATCGAAGGGAAAAACGACATGTAAAAGAAAAAGGAATAGGTATATAGGCAATAGATTCATCTGAATACAGAGGTAATCAAGTAAAATTAAAAAAAAAAAAAATTAAAAACAAACTAAAGAAGAAAATCGAACAAAAACTCAAAATTGGAGTAAACCAATTTAAAAATCATTTTAAAAATCAAGACTGAAATTACCAGTATAGCTTTCAGACCAGTAAACTGCCCCAGTTGTCAGAACCATTAAGGTGAAGACTACTCCTTTAGGCCTCATTGCTGAGACATAATTATATTCACCAAGTATCTAGCTAACCTTTCCCTCCATCTCTGCCTGAGATATATAAACTACATAGCCAGAGCAATCAAGAAATGGACTAACTTGGATAACGTAATTCAGTTCAGATGCTTTTGCGAATTTCTTTACTTCTCCAGTTGGTGATATTGAGTACAGAAATCCATCCAAAGAACCAATTGATATCCAACTCGCCACAGTCGTCCATCCAGAGAACCATTATAGTCTAGATTAACATGATTCGAACATAAAAAATTGAAACGATGTCCAATGACACTACATCATGAGAAGAACAAACTTCTCTCAAGAGAAACCAAGAACTTCAATTCTCCTAACAGAATACATGCAATATAAAGGATCAAGAAGGCATGCAAAAGCAAAAGAAAACAAAGAGGCAGTGAAGAGGGAGTCAAAAAGCTAAACTAAACACCCATTGTATCCCAAACATACAATAAGGAAACCAAAATAGGACGCTTTTGAGATTAATGAGGCACATTTTTATGAGGTCTACACTTTTAAAAAAGCACTTGTCTAGTAACTAGTAAGGAAGTCATGTTTAAAACATAGAAAACTACACTTAACCCAATAATTTTATATGGTGTCATTTATTTCACTTGGCATAATATTATTATTGTAATATCTTATTATTTATGTCCATTCATAAATTTTTTAACAAATTGAACAGCAGAAATAGTTCGAGAGCTAAAAAATTTCCTTTTTTAGCAAAAACCATCTGCAAAGAATTCATAATAACTTGAGCAACACTTTTCTCACCACCTCTTGCCTTGCCAAATGCCATTTCCAGTATCTCAAAAGGAAATGATTTTGGGTTTATGGCAAGTTATCGAAGATATTAAAGTTACAAATTCAAGATGTACAATAAACTTATAGAATTGTTCAAATGAATGTTTCTAATATTTAACAACGTGATAGTACTTGCATTATTTTCCAATTCCTCAGTCATGCAAGTAAATGAGAATCAAAACTATTTGGCAAATATAAACCAAGCAAGTATATGACCTAATTTGAACAAATATTTATGCATCACATTAAAAAAGCAAACGAAATTATAAAAAGAAAAGAGAATGAATCCTTTGTACAATTCACATGCCTCAAAACTAGTGTAACATAAATTCACAAATAATAAAATAATTTTAACCAGAATATATTATATAATTTATAAAATGTATACAATAATTCGACATAAGATCATTTCCCTTTCCCCCCTTTTAGAAACAAAATTTTTTTGAAAATTAGTCATTAAACAATACTACAAATTTCATAACTAACTTCCAACGGATATATGTAATTGTTGTTCAATTAAATATGTACAAATAATTTTCTTCTCCCTCTTTTATTCTTCTTATAACATGTTCTCTTATAGCAGTTGTTTTAGAACTCCAAAACAATAAATATATTTGAATAACCAACAACACCATAAGCCTTCTTTTGCTATAAATATGAAGTTCATAACCAATAAAAGAAAATAATCTAAAAAAAATAACATAAGTACATGAATTATAAGGGAAAATCAAACATAGTTTGGAGGTAAATATATAAGGGTTTTGAAGCTGTAGTGCCTGTAAGTTGAACTAAACAGTAATAGAGAAGAGAAATTTAAAAATTTTAAAAAAAAAAAACCTCAAAAATTGAGAGGGGAAACAAATTTGGGGGTTAAAAGCATAGAGAAAATCTTCAAAAATTCAAAAATTACACCCAATCTGAGATTGTTAGAAGCCAACCTTGACCAAGAGACATAGAGTCACCGCTAGATCTGCCATTCATAGTTGTCGTCTACAACATCCGATGCTCCATTTTGCCGGATCGATGCTCTAAAACTTTAATTTCTATCTCCTCCAATATCCATCTCTAGCAATCTTGAGATGTGAAAATTGATATGATTGGAATGCTCTTGTCAACAAGAGGATAAAGAAATCAAAATAAATTTAATTTTTCGATGAAATCGGGGAAGCAAGCAGTAGTCTTTTCTCTTTCTCTCTCACTACCTCTCTGTTCATCACTCTCACACTCCGGGATTCGGCTGAGAGAAAACTGTCTCTCTTCTTTTGGATGAGATTAGTAGGGAAGGGAGAACCATACGGCGTCGTTTAGCAAGATGGGTTACTTAAAGATGGCAAGTTGGACATTTCACAATGGCGAAATTGATTTGGAATTCAATTCCGGATCCAGCTTTATTTCTTTTAGTGATAAGTACAAAAATTACACGTGGTTTAACCCATTTTTACTTAAGCATTTGTGGAATTTATTATTATTATTATTATTATTATTATTATTATTATTATTTTTTTGACAAAAATGAGTATATGCTTTTTAACGCTAGGGTTACTAGCATTAACACCATTAGTAAGCGCTAAATTAGCGCTTAGATAGTATATGTGGAATCCACTTTTTTATTTTTTTAATAATAAATCATACTATGTGGACAATTCACGTGGTAATTAGTAAATAAGAAAATATATAATTTTAAAAGGTCTACTCAAAATTAATATATATATTAAAATTTTAAAAAAATAAAAAAAAGAATTTTAATTTTAATCAAAAATTTAAAATATTTAGACAATAAATTAATGAAAATAAAAAATAACATAAAATTAAAATAAAAAATTATCAATTCCTCACCATTATCTTCATCGCAATCTCGAATGAAGAAAATCACCATCATCGCATGAACTAAGATTAAAACAATAAACAAAAATTAAAATCAAGAAAATCATCTCTAATTAACTTGTGGCCACCAAGAAAATATGCTAATATGAAGCCAACTCCATCAATCCAGCCAAACTTCAGCCAAAATATGAAGTTGTTTTGTTAAAATCACCATCACCCAAACTTTTTCATCATCTCTGATTCACAGATGGCCACCAAGGACATCGCCGATTGGGTTTCAAGATTGCAGCTTACATCTCTGCTACCACCATGGACCATCAGACACCATTGCGACCAAGCTTCTCCATCGAACCAGCCATGAACAACTGTCCAACATCTATATTTGCGCGTGCCGATCGTGATTCATCGCCATCGGTCTCTTTGCCCAGTTAAGTCTCTTCATCAACATCTTCATTGTTCACCTGATCGATCTCCACCACCAACAGCTAGTCAATGATGGTGCATACTCGGAGAAGGGAATTTGGGTTAACTGAGCATGGTGGAGGTGGCTGCGGCTGATTTGATTCAATGGTTAAGAGATGGAGGCGGTGGTGGTTGTAAAGGGAATTAAAGATGGGTTTAATAAGAGATAAAGACTGATCAACATCATAATTTGAGGAAAAAATTGGCCTTTGAGAGGGAAAGAAAACATTAAAAAATAAAGGAAATGAGTTTATCATCTTTAATCCTTGACTAGTTAGCATCAGTGTGATGGGATCATGCTTCGAACGCATGAAGAATGGTGATAAGAAAGAAAAATAAAGGGAAAAAATATATATTTTTGTTATTTTTATTTTTTGTTAGTTTTTTAAATTAATTTTCTTATTTTGTAAATGTTTTTTATTTTTATTCAAAATTGAAAATTAATTTTCTTGTTTTTTTAAGTATTTTTAATTTTTATTCAAAATTGAAATTTTATTTTCTTATTTTAAAAATTTTTTAATATATTAATTTTAAATATTTTATTATTAAAAAATAAAAAATGAATCTCACATCTATCACATAAACGCTCAGTATTATCCGCAGAGACTATCTAAGTATTAAGAGTGGAAATGAGTTAAATCATATGTTACCCTTTTTTCAATTTTTTTTTCTTTTTTTGTGCTTATCCTTGCTTTTAAAAGATAGATAATAGATTTTGATATGCTTGTTTGTTGCAATCAAAAACTAGGGTATAAAAAGCCCCAAATTTGTCTCTCAAATGTTTAAACGAAAACCACAAACTACAACCAAGAATCCCAACAATATTACCACTGATCAATAACATCAATTTTCCTCTTAATCAATAACATAATTTAACACCTTTAATGCAATTTCTCTCTTAAATCTTTCTTTTCTTGCAATTTATCGGCACATCTCAGAAAATGGCAACGTTTGAGCTGTACAGAAGATTGACGATCGGTATGTGCTTGACAGAGACTCTGGATGAGATGGTACAAGGCGGTACTCTAAGCCCAGAACGTGCAATCCAGGTTCTTGTCCAGTTTGATAAGGTATACTTTTGCACCTGTGTCCATTTAACTGCTATATCTCTAGCTTTGTTTGATTTTTTGTTTTTATTGTTATTTGTGGTATAGTGTCACAGCCCAACTTCGCAACTGTGACGGTCCTAGGGCATGGGTAGGCTTAAGGCCACCAAAAATCCGTAGAACCCTTCTCATCTCAAAATATCATAACAACTAACTCACTCATCCCAAGGATCAGAATCTGAACTCATGCATATATAACTCATCTATCTCATCATGTCACATACTCATACATATACATATTCATAATCTCATAACCT